>BRZM01002096.1:42259-64281 GCA_033238685.1 Lates japonicus
GACCTGCATTTGGATCAGTCAAGATGAGCAACCATATTAAATATCAAAATCCTCCATGGATGCTTCTCTACATATTGTGGACAACATGCCCCACCACCACACAAACACACATGCACACACACACACATTTATTTTTTAGAGAATGGGCAAGACATGTATTGATATTCTGGTCTTAAGCTTCACAGCAGTGACATGTTTTAAATTGCCTGGAAGCAGTGACGAAATTACTCTGAATAAGACACCAGACAGAAAACGAACAGAGGAAAGCTAGTGTATTTGACTCAGTGAACTGGGACTTTAAATTGACACAGTGTGACTACAGTCTACCTCAGGGTGTGGTGAGAAGAGACAATAGTCTATGAACCCAGACTGAGAAACAGTATCTTATTAAAGGATCATCAGGGTTTATTGTAAATTCTGCATTATTTCAGTTTTGGTCATTTCGTTTCAGTAACAATATCATTGTACACCAAGTTAACTGAAGGTGGCAACATTTTCAAAGTCCAATGGGACAAGTAACATGGCAGTCAGATGCAGAAGTCCTCAGACCCCAATTTAGACCTGATCTGTGAAACTCCTCAACCCAACCTACATAAATTAATCTATCTGAATCATCATAAAGAACCTGTCATCACACTGGCAGCAGCATGTGTCAACTAGAGATATCAATGATTTATGTGTAATCGATTAACTGCTAGTAATAATTTTGAAATAATAATTGATGAAATTAAAAAATTAATGATGTGACTGTCAAAATGTTCTACACTGCAGCTTAAAGTTGAAAATTCACAAAGTCATTGTTTGGCAGCTGTTAAGTTTAGCTAGCAACTATCTGAGGTTTTATTATGGAAAACTGTATTTCATAAATTGTCAATGATTGCCATATACTGAATTATTAATGTGTATAAATTTACATTCATACCTACGAAAAGTAAAATAATAAATAACTATAATAAACTGACTAAACTAAATAAAGACATTTTAGTTATTCATGACTACACCAAAAAAGAAAAAAAAGTAATGTAATGGATGATGATGATGATGCATTCATGGCACATAACGACATACTTACTTGGAACCATTGTGATATTTAATAAATTAACATAGGATGAGAGACCTGCAGCAAGACAACAAGACCTTCAGACTTGCTGAATAAATTTACCTGGCCAACTCAGGTCATGGGTCAGAAGTCGTGGTTACAACCATGTGGACCAATGAAGACCTCTAGTTAGACAATCAGGAGCAGACAGCAGGGTGGCTGGAAACTTCACCCCATGTGAATTTAGACACTGCTTAACCTACAGGTGGATGCTGGGTAATGTGAGGTTTTTGAAAATATTACATGAACTAGCATTAGCAGCAGTGACAGCATTGCCTTCAGGTCCTGATGAAGCACCAAAAAAAAGACTGAACAGATCACTAATGGCGTAAATTACATGGGTGGTGGTACGTGCATTTACACCTAGGCCTTCACTGGTGTGTCCTACCTGAATGAACCCACCTCTTAATACACAGCCATTGTGATGTGCGTGAAACCATCATGTATACCCAAATGCGGTATAACAGAACTTTGCACAGACAGGCATGTCGTAACCAGAATAAATGCATTACTGGCAATAATAACATTTGGGTACTCACCACAAAATTACTGGTTGTTGCAGACAAATAAAAACACTTCTCAGTCCTAAAGCGAATTAAAACTTTTTTTTCAGCATTAGCCTCCATGATGATAGAAAAGGACTTATTGTTGGCACTGAGACGCACAGAGGAATAACCTCACAACAGAGTCACTGAACTCTTCCTCCTCCTTCAGCCATTGTGGGTTGAAAAAACAGCTGTTAAATCTACGCAACATATGTTAGCTTGCACCAGTAAATGTCAATGTTAGCATAGAGCCAACTAGATGGCCCCTGGTCTTGCCAACTGGAAATGGACTGGTTAAAGGAACTGTGAGGCAACAGTTTCATTGCCATTATTTTAAATACGGGGCCTGCACTGTTGATTCTGAAGGCTTCAAGGCAGATTTCTTTTAACTTGGCAACACAGGGCTGAAATCTGATTGGATAAAAGCTGTATAAAGACTGTATTGGAAGCAGTGTAACTGAGAGGGAAGCTATGAGATGAAGAGGCCAGCTATTGGGAACAATTTAATACATATAGTGTTAATGACTTATGTCTATAATATAATTCAGTGAATGTAGAAGCAGTGTTAAGGAGCAGCAGAAGGCCTTTTGGCGTGACAGCCCACCACTGGTATGTATGTAGCAGGTATGACGTATATACTAGGTTTAGTGTTGAGTCAATTGACTGTCAACTAGCTTACACACATCATGGTGCATGCTCACAGTTTTCAGTGCAATTAAGGATTGTTAACAATATTTCAGATTGCACTCAAGTATGGTTTATTCTGTATTTAAGTGGTTTGAATAAATTGTATTTGCTGACTTATGTTTACAAAGTGCCTAAATACAATTCTGGCCTTTACCAATACCAACAACATAATATTCCAGTGTAACATCCACCACTTTACAAAAGCTTGATCTTTTACTTTAATTCACAGTTACAGTTGAGGACAAAATTATGCCCCCCTAAATTTAAGTTTTCAAAAGTGATGCCTTTTTAACAGAGCAAGGAATTTTCAGCAGATTTCCTAAACATACTAGTTTTTCTTTAAGCATGGTGTTCTATCTGCACACAACAGAGAACTATTTCAGAAAAACAAAAATTACCTGGGACAATGTGTATAAGACGATGACCTTTTATTGAGTCATAGCACAAACCACTGTTGTGCACCAATGATGTGCTAACTTTGTAATGCTCACAAAGCCTGTACAATCAAGTTAAAACTGAGGTTATCTCCCAATTTACACACAGTATAAAACTTCGGTAGAGTTTGAGCTGTCACTTGGAAAGCATCAAGTGACTGCTGGCTCAAAAAGAAAAATTGTTGATAACTCACAAAGCAGGAGAAGGATATACAAATTTATCACAGCGTTTTTCCAAATGTCAGAACTGGAGTGAAAGTATCATCAATGAATATTATTGAGCCATATTAAAATTGTAGTCTCAAAGTAGACAATTACTAGAGCTCTGCACAGGAAGAAGAGACACCTTCAAGCCAGACTGAAGTATGCTAGGGACAAGCTGGAGAAGGATTATGCATACTGGAAGCATGTCCTTTGGTCAGATGAGATGAAGCTAGGCTCACTGGCTATAGAGACATTACTTATGTTTGGAAAAAGAAAGGGAGAGGTGTATAACCCAAAGAACACCGTCCCACAGTGGCTGCAGTGGTGGGAGTATTATGCTGTGGGGATGCTTCAGTGTGTCTGGAACTGAGGTCTCGTCAAAGTGGGTAATCATGAACAAAGGGGTATGTGAAGATTTTGAAAAGAAAACCTTAAAGCAGTCGCTTGTAAAACTGGGTCTAGGTCATTGCTTTGTCTTTCAATATGACAACGACCCAAAACATAATAAGCTCCTGGTGAAAATTACCTCAGAAGACCAAAGAAAAGTGAATGTTGATGACTGGCCTGCTAGAAACCCTGACTTGAATCATTGAAAATCTGTGGGGTGAACTGAAGATGAAGGTGTATGAAGGCCATCAAGTCTGGGGGAGCTTGAGAGATTTGCCAGCGAAGAAGAATGGGCTGGGATTTCCTCGGGAGACATGTCAGAGACTTGTTGAAAACTACAATAGCGACTGCAGGCTGTTATCCAGGAAAAGGATACACAATTGACCATTATCATCAGAGGCTATGTTTTTGACCCTGGTAGTTTTAGTTTTTGTGGAATAATTTTGTTTCTGTGTGCAAAGTTAAATAATGTAAGCATCCAAAAATACTAGGATGTTTGAAAAAGCTGTGTTAAAAATTCTTTGCTCTGTTTACTGTTTAACAGCACTTGGGAAATACTTTTAAAACAATGAAACATTCAAGCTGAATTAATTTACTTTTGGCCACTTGGAAACAAAACCAGCTCTTAAAACAGCCCTGACATCGTCTTGATAATGTGTTTGCAAACAGTGCAAATGTGCCTACTTATACATCCAGAACACACAAAGTAACATTTGCATTCATTTGAGTTGTGTTTCTTTCCACCAGCTGAATGTAAAATGAGTTTGTCACTGAAAACTGTTTCCTGCTGCTGCTAGAAATAACAATGATGAGATCTGTGTGGGTGAACTAACAATAAGAACCAATCTATAAGATGTTATCATGCTTCTCTTTTGAGCTTTGAAGGGTGCATGTTGCTGTTGACATGTCAGCTTGTGGAATGAAGTCTACTCTTCATATCTGTCATTCCAAAGTACTCCTGCTTCCTTTTCAGTTTATCATATTGACTTATCATACTGTCTGTTGTCCAGTGTTTATCAGGACGTCTTGTGCAGAGTTGTGAAGAGTATCTCTCCCGGTAGTTTTGAGGACATAAGCTACACCATTCACCAAGATCTCAGCTCTTAATCCCAACCAGTAATTCTTATTCTTATCAGGAGTCCAAACACCACAGGTGTTTGAACTTTATTGGAATTGTAAAGACTAAAATGGGTACAAGAATTCCAGGAGCTAGACTCCTCTTGGGAAAGAAAAAACATTTAATTAGGCTTCACTGCTATTAGCTAAAAACTTCTTGTCCCACAGATTTGATTTAAGCGGTCACTGACACCCTCTACCATAATCAACAGCGCTATATATATATATATATATGTGTGTGTGTGTGTGTGTGTGTGTATATATATATATATATATATAGATAGATAGATAGATAGATAGATAGATATAGATATAGATATATAGGATGTTTTATAATCTATGTTTTATCCATAATCTATGGTGGCCCATTCAATTCCATTGATCAACAGTGAATATAAGTTTACAATGACATACACAGTAGTACTAAAGCTTAATGCTGAAATGTTTTAAATGCTCTGCTTATTCACATTACATCTAAGTCAGCCAATACATAAAGGTTTTCATGTGATTATAAAGCCATCCAAAAATTGGTCTCAGTTACCACACTAATCATATTTTCTTCAGGAGATGCTTTTCTAGTTATCTTTGTTTAGCTGTATAATGTGTTTGCATTTGAGTCTACCTACAGTATAAGCTTGTTTTCTGCAATGTATATACTGAGAGCCGCTGAGAAACATATATATATATACACAATATATTTGGCCAATAAAGTTGATGCAGATAATTATTCAAAAGATCATTAGCTAATGCTGACCCCTGAGTGCTGACTCTTTCTTGTTATTCTGAAGGTGTTATGTTGGAAGAGTGTTGTGTGCAGAGTGAGTTAAAGTGGAGAAAAGAGTAAATCCTGGGATGGCTCTGTGACTGCTGACCTTGGAGCTCATTATTCACTGGTATCAGCAGAGAGAGATCTGCAAAGACAGTCCGCAGCTGATAGAGACTTTCCCGCTGACTTTCTACATTTAATTAGATTAAGATTCACTGTGCTTCCCCTTTTCACCTCTCTTAAACAGTTGTCTGCAGAAGACAGTGGATAAATGGCCAGTGGCTGAAAAGTGACTGGAACAGTTGAGCTCCGAAAGGGAAGCATAACGCGCTCTGTCTGTCTGCTTGATCTATGGAGCTCTCTGCCTCAGCTCTGCCCATACCGAATGGAGATCTCTGCTGAATACCAGCCATTCTGAGGATCAATACATCCTTGGACAGTGAACAGAGGAAGTTCATTAAGCATGCAAAGACATGTCACAATGAAGACATCTGAGAACAAATGCCTGTATTGATTACTGAGGGGGAGAGACGGCAGTTTGAGGGCTGCCTTTAGGGAATTTGCTTGTACACAACATTTGGGTTTTGGCTATCTTTAGCAGGCAAAAACTGATACTGCAAGTAGGTGTCCTTTAATAAACTCCAAACTAAAGGCAGTAGCAACCACCACAACACAAATTAAAGCAAATGAATGGTTGGATTTGCTGCTTTATAAACAAATTACATATTGGCCTGAATAGAAGACGACATCTCTGAATATTAAGCCAGCATGGTAATATCCACAACAAAAGTTGCAGTCCAGAGCACCCTTCCTCCTTGCTTTCCCACAATTAAACCATAAAATGGTCAGGAAACAGAGACTAGAGGGGTCCTCTCTAACCCCAGACCAGCTTTTAGCACATCAAGGAGATGTATGATTAGCTCAAAGGTCAAATGGCCAGCTCCAGAAGATCATATCTATGAATTTAATGCAATGTGGGAGTAAATCAAAATCTCAATTTTATAACAGTAAGACTTCATGTCTGCATTTGTTATTTAGTTAGAAAAGTGACATCAGTGGAACTGGACAGGCTCCAAAGATTAGATTCTCACTCTCTCTCTCTGTCTCACACACACACATGGAGTGACATCAAGCCTGGCATCTGTGATCAGGCTATTAAAGAGTTCATGATGGGGGAAAGGTAAACAGATGTGCACCAGAGACCACATTAGGCTAAAAGTTAGGGTAAAACTAAACCTCCATCTGGTCCTTCTTTCCCATCATCTAGTGATAAGAAACAGATATGGAAGAACCTTTCTTTCTAACTCCAGATCAGCAATTAACACGTCAAATGAGATGATGTATGAGAAAGATCAAATGTCCAGTTTAGAAGATCAACTTTAATGGACACAAGGTCATACTGACTGTAGGAATAAACACCCAGAATCTCCAGAAAGAAAATGAGTTCATTCATTACCACAGAAGCCACATTACCATGCCTTCAAATGTAACATTACAAAAAAAAATTGCCAATTGACACTGAAAAACACATCCTAATACAAAAATAATAATAATAAAAACATGAATAAGAATATAAAATTGTAAAACTAGATTTTTGTTGTTGTTGTTGTCCGTGTTTTATTTTTCAGTGAAACTTGTTTCAGTGCCAACACAGCTTTTTCCAGTACAAATATTTCAATGCCAATGTTTCCTTTTTCAGTTCAGGTTTTTATTTCAGTGTCAAATTTTATTTTCAGTGTCAAAATGTCAGTGTCACTATTCTAGCTTCGTACCTGCCCTGCCCCATAGTGTGGATGCGTTTGAGGAATAAATTAGCTGTTCTCAGACTGACAGTCTCCTCAATGGCCCCAAAACTCACCCATCAGTCTACTACAAGGCAGTTCTGCCTATTTTTAATTAGCTCTGGTTACTGTCCTGAGTGTTTGGTGTCAGACATTCAGCTTCAGAAACACTGGGGGAAACAGGAGGTTGTGCTGGGCTGGATTGGAGCATTATGTGACTGTGTTTACGTTGAAGAGGGCTAAGGCTGTATGCCTGTGCTCTGTACTGTCTGTGTCTGTTACCTGTTTTAGAGCTTGGAAAAGCAATTAATGATGGACTCCCAGGATGAGGGACATAGTAAACTGATAATGTGCATAATGCAATGTAATGTAGCTTAAATGATGACTGTCTGGAGACTGAGGACGTTGTCATCTGGAGGGTAACAGAGCCACAGCAGGAGCTAGCGCTAGAGTTGGTAATTAACACACATTTTGTTGGTGTTTACAAAACCATTTGATTGGCACTATTAACTGAGTCACGCATGAGCTCATGTCCATATCTACGCACCTCATATCACACTGGCTAGCTAACTGTGATAGCTGGTCTACCAGGATTTCCAAATTGGATTTCTAACCCAACATAAAAGCAACCTACAGCTTCCACAACAAGGAGAACCAGTACCTGCCACACAACATATCATGCCCCAATAACACAGACCAGAACAGCCCAAACATGTGGTCTAGTCATATACATGACCTGCCCCTCTCCTTCTGCCACGGGCAGTAAGACAAAGGAGAACAAAGAACTGAGGAACTATGACTCTTAAATACAGTTCTAACTTTGGATTTTGTAAATTTTGTCATAAGACACTCAGTACTGTATATTAATGTTACTGAGGCCGTCTCGTCCCTGTTGCACAGTGAGCTGAGCTAAATAAAAGTTGGAGCTTTCCTTGTAGACTTGTTAAGTGTTCTGAGTTAAGTGTTCCAAGAGCAGTTTTTGAGTGGGGTCATATTGTACATCAAACGTTAGATATCAGTTCATCTCCTGCATAAGTAATGGAGAAAGCAGCAGAGAGACTCTCACTGTATGAAGGTTGTCATATCATCTCTCTCCTCCATATTTGGAACCAGTAAGGTCCAAAGTCTAAAGTCCAGCTGCAGTAGCAGCCTCCCACAAGCCTGACAGCCCCTATTAGAATAAAATAATTACAGCAGTACAGCTAAACCCTGCACAAATTCACTCTGGTGTTTTTCTCTAATCTTCATTCAATGTTTACCGTGGAAAAAGAAGAAATAGCTGTTTACTTAGCTGCTCATCCAAGGTCACATTATTTAAAAACCATCCAGTTGTGTGCAGTGAAGTTAAGTATGTGGGTTCTTATGAATGCAGCTTAATGATACTAATCGCTTTGTTTATATTGAACGGAGTACCAGCAGCACACTCACTAAGAGCAATCATGTTCTGTGATTGGGACAATCTCTTTCAATCTGTATCATACTGTGTAGAGAAAGAGTCCTTTCTTTTTTCCAAATCTTTCTTCATCTCCTCTCTGCTCTTGGGGAAGGAGGTCTCTAAGGAAATATCAGTTTGTTGAAGAGGCCTTTTTTCAGTCCTGTATGATGCACAATGTGTCATCTGTCATCTCCTTCAGCTGTCAGATGCTTGGCTGGCAGTTTGGACAGACATGGACTGAGTTTGACAGGACATATTAAAAATAAAACTGGGCCAACTTTTCAATCATCCCATTCAACACCAAACCATTGTTGGCTCAACACAAACTAGCAGGGACTCCTCATAGAGCAGCAGGGAGTCAGGATTCAGTTTGAATCAAAATATTGTAGGGGCAAAACTCATGGATCACTACAGTCAGTAGGATCATCCTCTGTGGACGATATATGTTAAATCCATTCAACAGTTGTTGAGATATTTCAGTCTGAACCACAGAGTGGACTAACTGCCGGACAATGCAATTAGCAAGGCCTTGCATTTGCATGACTAACAAAATCTGGTAACACTTCATTTGGGAACAGGGGAGGAGCAAGGGGAGAACAGCGTCATATTACAGCCACAGTCTATATCTAGTAGTAAACATTTGGCCACATTTAACATTGAAGTGCATGTGTGACTGTGTTTTTGACAGTGTTGACACAAACTGTGAAATGGTATGAAAAGATAAAATCAATTAACACAACATTGGCTAGTTACAGCTAACTTGATTAAAGTCTCTCCAACAATCTGCTCAACATTTCTACTTGTAAACATGACGTAGTAAAGTTTTATAATTTATGCCGTTAAATTTACTGGGCACATATACAGTCTGCCACCTCTTTAGCACTACCATCAGACTGATCGTTTGTTACAAAACCATGTGAGCTTTTCTCTGACATTAGCATCGGGCTAGTCTTATTCTCAAGAGTCCTATGTGTAGTGCCAAACCAACAATGAATGTATCCCACTAACAAGTATTATGTGTGCATTCAAACCCTGTTTGTACCACAGAGCTCTTCTGTTGTCTTAAAACTATTAAAAACACAACAGTGAGAAACACTGATTCACTGGGTGACATATTCCTTTATTACCATGAACACACACTGTATAGTTGTTTTTTTTGTTTTTTGTTTTTTTACTCAATCCCACATACACTGTCCTGCTGCCAGACATACTGCACCAAATATGTAGTAATCTATTAATCTGAGAGACAGACAGGATTTGTTGACAGTAGAAAAATGAATATTATCCTTTGACTTAAAATATTGTATACTGAAGAAAGTTCCAGTTGACAGTCATGTCTATGTACACAGTATAATAAAGACAGTGAAATGTCAGTGAGGAGTGACGTATTAACAGTGAGATAAAGGATAAATGAGTGTGTAGAGGACCTGGGAGATTTATTCTCATGGTTTTTCACAGTGCTCTTGGGATAGATGGGTCATTAAATGTACATACATATTGCATCCATAATCAGCCGTAGAATGAAGACTGTGTCTTATGGGTGGATTTTATTCACCAGCCAACTCAGACTTTTAACAGCCACAATGACATATACCTGTAGACAAATTATGAACAGGACTGAGTGTTTATTTAAGACAGCATATTCTCTGAAGTGGTCAGGCTCTTTTTTTCCCTCCAGTTGAGAATCTCATGAAGAATGAACAGACAGCGATGACATTTTGCCAAGACATTTAAGATCCTTAGGAAAAAAAGCCCAATAACTCTGGTGATCCCCTGACTTTACCTAAAGTGCCATCATGATGTTGGCATGGAGTTTTGAGAGGCATGTCTCAACGGCTATTGAATGGATTCCCAGGATTTTACACATACATACCTGTAAAAATACTGATAGTCCCCGCAGCCTCATATATACGTATATACATACAGCAGTTTATTGGGCACATCCAACTAAAACTCATGCAGTCCTGCAATAATCCCTGAACTGAATAATATTACCTCCTGGGTGTAATGTTAAGTTTGTATTGAAACTGTCGTTGAGTGGTGTTGCTTTAGCTCTCTTCAGGTTGGGAGCTAGTTGCTGTCGGAAGACAAAGCTTTCGATTCACCAGTTGATGTATTTTCCAGACCTCACCTATGATGTTTTGGGTAGTGAATGAAAGAATGTGATTGAGAATACAAGAACCTGAAATGAATTTCCTCCATGAAAAGGTGGCTGGGTAGACCTTTGTAGACAGAGAAAGGACCTCAGACAGGGAGAGTCAGAGCTGCTGCTCCTTTGCATCAAAAACAACCAGTAGAGGTGTTTCCATTGGAGGTTAGCTATGCAGCTATAAGCTATGTGCATCAAGACATCAAGTATGTATTAGAAATACATGTTCTTACAATGCTTACATTAATACAAAACGAATATTTCTGCCACATATTAGCACATGGTTTTTGCTATATCTGTCATAGCACAGTAAACAGACAGGACTCAAATGCACGATTCACACAAGAATAAAGCTTCACTGAAAGTCATAATTAAAAGCAAGCAGAATTGAATAGTGAGAGGCAAAATCCATGGTGATGCTCGGGTCACCAACAGGCAGGCAGGATTCACAGGTAAATCAAAAGGGAGAGACAAGTACAAGTCAAGTACAAAAACAGGCAAGGGAGCAGGCAGGACTAAGGAGTGTAAAGCTACAGCAGGAACAGCACAATAGACAGTTTGGTAGGGAATGAGTCACACTGGGCCAGTGTAAATACTGAATGAGTTAATGAAGAAATGAGGAACAGGTGAGAAGGTGGGTGTGGGAAATCAGGTGACAGAAAGCAGATATCAATCAAATTATATGTTTATACACTGGTCCATAAATTCTCATATAACATACTGTATGTGTTTCCGTGTAGGCATATATGTCATATGAAGCATCTTAACAAGCACTACTCATTCAGTAGTGCTGCTGTTGCAGCAGATGTCTACATCATCTCATAATGATCAGTGTCAGTGTACACTGACTACAGACAGCTAGAATCAGAGCCAGCATCAGATGACAGAGACTGAGCTGCTGACTGTCTCATAATAGTGCTTAAGTGTCTATTATTGTTTAAAGGTGTTGAGGAACGTCTTTAAATTGACAAAACAATTTTGGGAGATCAGTATTGACCCAAAATGAGAGGAATAGGTCAGGAATACATCAACCAAATACATGTGGGAACATCTCTTAGTCTCTGCTGACCTCTTATCTCTAATTTGCATTATGGAATTGACCATTTTTAAATCTCTGTACTATGTAAATGTACAGAATACATCATGGTAAACAATTTATGTATAAGGACAGTGCTGTCTGGACAGATACCATCAAGAAATAATGCTCCTCTGAAACTGTAATGGATTTTATTCATAATGTTAGCTTTTTGCCTTATGATAACTGAAGCGAGGCCATGCATTAACCTATCATTTTTATCACAACATTACTGCCCTTAGGCACATGACTTGATATAAAATGCTTTGGCAGTGCAAGAAATGGATGCAGAAACTTTAAATTTTATATTATTGCCTGTAAGGCAGCCAAGATTCAAACACATAACCTATGATGCATCATCTCCAGCCTTATTCCTTAAGTACCATCTCAGTCCTACTTTTATATTGAGTGTTTTGACGGCCTTTCTGAGATAAAAAAAAATAGACTGAAGGAGTCATAATAATTGGTCAATCATCAGATACAGCACATGGCCAAAAGTATGTGGACATCCAAACTTGAGACCCATATGTGATAGCTAAGTATGTCATTCTAAAACCATGGGTATTAGTGTGGTGCTATGACAGCGTCCACTTTTCTGGTTTCACTTTATTCCCCCAGGTGTTGGAACCTGGATGCAAGGATTTGCTCCCATTCAGACATAAATGCATTAATGAGGTCCAACACCAGCAGTGAAAAACAACTACATAGAATTACTCATGCTAATACAATCTTAAGGTACTTTAAGAATATCAAATTTATGCTACTTTAAATGAGTATATTAATCTCCATACACTATATTATCTGTGTGCAGACACAAGGACATAACAATTGCAGTTTGGTCATTTATTTTTTTTCCAAAGAATCAAAAGCTTACTGAAATTGTGCAGCAGGTGAAGGTACAAGTCATCTTGTATACTGCAGAGAGAAAAATGATAGGATGGAGGTGATGCAAACATGCGTGTACATGCACAGTGGGAACACTTAATTCCTTCACTTCAAGAGATCTCCATTCACACTCCAGTGGCTTAATTCATATCTTCACAGAGATGGAAGAAACACAATTAAACATCTGTCACCCTGCTCAGATGCTGGAGTATCAGTTGAGGTGAGGTGTAAATGCATGTGATGTAGGGAAGTCAGATGTTGCATAACTGTACCAATGAGGACTAGATGTCTTCATTAGAATGTCTTATCAGTCTCTTTCTTTACAGATAGAATTAAAGGTTAGAATAACACAATGTTGTCATGAGTACTTCTTGCCCTACCAGAACAAAACCATTGACTTCTGTTATGGTTCAGGCAAAGGTGCTTATAAGTCTGTGGCTCTCCCCCCTTTGGGCTCTTCTGATCACAGCACTATCCTCCTTATCCCAAACTACAAACCACTCCTTAGTAGCCTCTAGAGAAGTGGAGATGTGGACTGGGAATGCTGTTGAGGAACTAAAGGGAGCCCTTGAATGCACAGACTGGAGTGTTTTTAATCACTCCTCTGATCTTGATGAGAGGACCGAGGTGATATCATCTTATATTCTTTATTTGAAAGACTCAATCATCACAACTAATCAAGAAAAAGTGTTTCCAAATAACAAACCCTGGTTAAATAAAGTTAAAGAAACATAATGCTAATCCAGAATAGAATTCAAAATCCTCCTCACCTACAAAGCATGGTCAGGCACCATCTTACCTTAAAGATCTCATAGTCCCCTACAATCCCACTAGGACTCTGCGCTCCCAGAATGCTGGTTTACTGGTGGTTCCCAGAGTTCCTAAAAGTAGAATGGGAGGCAGAGCCTTCAGCTATCATGCTCCTCTTCTGTGGAACCTTTTTCCAACTTCGGTCCGGGAGGCAGACACCCTCTGTACCTTTAAGAGTCGGCTTAAAACTTTCCTTTTTGATTAAGCTTATAGTTAGGGTTGGCTCAGGCTTGAACCATCCCTTAGTTATGCTACTATAGGCCTAGACTGCCAGGAGATCTCCCATGATGCACTGAGCTTCTCTCTCTCTCTCTCTCTTTCTCTTTTTCTCTCTCTCTTTCTCTTTCTCTTTCTCTCTCTCTCTCTCTCTCTCTTTCTCTCTCTCCACAGTATGGATTCATATCCCATAAACATGTTACTAACTCAGTATCTTCCCTTTCCAGTAGTATTGTGCTCTTCCGTCTCTCTCTCCTCTTCTGTCTCTTTCTGCAGGTATTTCTGCCTCTGGAGCTGTAGAGTCTGATCTGTGATGACAAGTCTCCTGCTGCTCCTACAACTCCACTCAACACCTGCTGCTATAATTAGAAATTACTTATACTGCTATTAGTTGTATTGCTATGTTAGCAGTTAATACTTTAATTATCACTACTATCATTACTATTATGTATTATTGGTATCGCCTTACATTTTTTACATGGAATCCATGTTATGCTATGTTCTTCTCCCGCTATTCTCTACCCTCCCACCCCCTCTCTCTCTTTCTCAACCCAACCAGTCGAGTCCGGTTCTGCTCGAGGTTTCTGCCTCTTAAAAGGAAGTTTTTCCTTGCCACTGTTGCCTAGTGCTTGCTCATGGTGGGATTTGTTGGGTCTCTCTCTGTAAATACCTATTTTAAAGAGTATGGTCTAGACCTGCTCTATATGAAAAGTGCCTTGAGATGACTTTTGATGTGATTCGGCACTATATAAATAAAATTGAATTGAATTGAAAAATTGAATTGCTTTTCTTCATGGTGAAGACAGGAGCTAAAGAAGAAGATATGAAATTAAGAGGGCAAAACTACATTATGAAAGTATAATATGTGTATACTATTTTTACATTTACCTTGCTGCACCGTGGGTCTAAGAGCAACAAAATTTCAATCCTCTGAATGTGCGTACATATTGCAAAGTTGACAATAAAGCAGACTTTGACTTTGATTATTGTACCTGTGGCCAAAAACAAATTTCCAAAAGAGCTCAATGACCTGAGGCCTGTGGCTCTGACTTCACTGTGAAACCCTCTGAGTGGCTGGTCAAACAAATTCTGATTGATAAGGTTCAGAGCCAGCTTGACCCAATGCATGTGCATACCAGGCGAACAGAGGGGTAGATGATGCTACTATTACCCTATTTAATTATTTGTACAAGCATCTCAAGGGTACAGACACATGCTATGCTTTTATTTGTAGATTTCTCCTTTTAATACAAGTCAGCCACACATTTTAGTTAAAAAACTACTGTCCACTTTTAATCTTGATGCTGGCATGATGAAATGGGTGTTGGATTTTTTTACCTGTAGGCCCCAGGTAGTCAGGGCTAATGGTGCTTTATCACAGAAACGGCTGTCATCCACAGGCTCACCACAGTCTTGTCTCCCCTATTGTATATTCTTTATACAAATGACTGTAAGAGCAATTACAATGATAGGCGTCTTCTGAAGTTCGCAGACAATACAGTCTTAATCAGTCTGCTCCAGGATGGAGAGGTCAATCATGAGCCTGTCCTGAATGACTTTGTAGAATAGTGTGATAACCACTTTCTGAAGTTAAATGTCCAAAAAACTAAAGATATGGCCATTGACTTTAGAAAAACCTCCCACTCAACCTCCCCAACTATAATTAAGGGCTCACTTGTTGAGACAGTGGAGTGCTTCAAATCCTGGTACTCATCATGACCTCAACACGTCTTCAATCTGTAAAAAAGACTTTACTTTCTGTGCAGACTGAATACTTTTAATGTGAACAACACACTGATGATTTTATTTTATAAATCTTTTACTGAGTTCTTTTTAACTTGCTGTATCATTTCTTGGTATGGAAACCTCATGGTGCAGAACAAAAATCGCCTGTCTAACATTGTTAAAGTAATTGGCATACAGCAGCTTTCTTTGGTAGCTATCTATGACAGACAAGTCTTGCGGAAAGTGCAGTTGATCTTGGCCAGCCTTGATCACCCACCCTTGGAACAATTTGCTCTTCTGCCTTCTGGGCGGAGATACAGGTCCTCCAGGGTTAAAAGCAGCAGGTTTAAATTTTCCTTTGTTCCTAGTGCAATAAGTCTCGACTTGACTACACTGACTAGCAGATTTCACCTGCTTCCAGTTTTTATGAGACTCAGACATGAGACTGGTCTTCTCATCTCACTCTCAAAAAAAGATATTTCTCAAAATGTTGAAATGTTCCCTTTAACTTGTTCCAACTGTTGTGTGCTGCAGTTGACCTTGACCCATCCATGAAGTTTATTGTAATAATGCACAACTAACAAGTGAAATTCACAGATCAGTAGTGCAGTATATGTATTCACACATATGGGAGACTAAACATGTTCCAATTGATCCTGAGCTCTCCTGCTTTGACTTCCTAATTACTTTTCTTTGTCCTTTCTTTCACCGTGTGACAGTTAAGGAAAAGTATTGCCAGTAAGTTGCATCAGGATTTGCTCTGTAACAAAGAATTTATATCCAAGGCATTAACACTGCTGTGGGAATATGTGAATTAACATGTAGAGGAACAGAATTTTCCTCAGCACTATGGGGGATCCTCTGGGCACGTGAGTTGTGGAAAATCTAAGCAGATTTTTAAGTGAAGTCAGTACAGCAGTTTGAACTATAGTGTAACTTGTGGAACATGTGGAATATGTATTCTGTCTCTCTACAGAGTAAAATTCCTGCCTGTAGTTTGCCACTAAAGACCTGTTCCACCAATGTTTCCAGTAGTGGAAGAAATAATTACATATTTCACTTGAATAAAAGTAACAATACAACAAAATAAATAAATGGATGTATTATTGGATAAATGTACTTAGAAAATGCCGCCAGTGGCTAGTATGTTATTGTGTACGACATAATGAGGATGAATAGAATACTGATCAATGTGTATGCAACATTTTGCTATTGCAACTGCTCCAGGTTTATATGCAGTGAGGTTGGTCTACTTGGTGGTGACCAACTTAGGGTTTGGCCCCCTCCAAAGGTTCACAAGATAAATCATGAGATCATTCATGGGAGAATAAAGAAGAAAAACAAAGTTCAGCAACATGTTTTCATTCTGTAGACTCTCTTTGATGGAACTGTGAGCAGCTCATAAACATCTGAAACACGACAAGGAACCAGACACTGGCTCCTGAAACAGGTCACAGGGAAATATGTTGGAAAGCACTGGTTTAATCTTTAATAATTCACCATATTTCAAAAATATAAAATGTTTTTAATGTAAAATCAATTAAAAATATACAAATAAATGTAGTGCATTAAAAATAACATGAAATGCATATACTCATGCAGTGTGCAGAATTGTGGTTTTTGTACAGTAAATGTGGCATACATACTTAATTTCCACAGTTAATTAAATTCCCCAACGTGGGGCTAACTGGTGTGAGAACCCTTTATACAAAATCTGATGACCCATGTCATCCCCTTAGACTGCACGGTTTGGGCAGATATTTTCCAAGGCAAATTAAATTTCTTAACACAGGCCTTTCGAATAGCATAACACTATAGAATAGTATGTGTATTCATATCCTTTTTATTTTGGTCAGTACAACAAAGTAGCTGTAGAGATGGAAGAATTTGTTAAAAATCATGTATTGTCTAATCTGTGTGCTAGAGTGGTTTGATCTGCCTGGAGAATACTGGGTCTTTCCTTAAGGTTCAAGACCAGACCAGCTTACAGGATAGACATGGCATATGAAATGAAATTAGCTTCTGACTAGTTTTTTTCTTTAAAAGGCAGACACAAAATCCATAAGTTTGTCAAACGAGAATTGTAGCATCACCTGATAGACTAAAAGCTTACCTCTACCACGAAACAGCCCTGTGGTCAGAAGAAACAAATCTTTGTACCTTTTGTACCTTGTCAATCTTCAAAAAACCCCACACCTGTCAGACGTTTTGCTGGTAGAGCACACAATCACTGTACAGTGATTTGTGGATGTCAGCAGGATGAACAGTACAGTGACATTGAGTGAGGAGAAAGACTTAAGAAAACAGAAAGAATGTGTTTACAGTAGAGACAGAGGGTGAGTACAGAGGGTATATAGACAGTCCTCAGAGGAAATCACAGATGATGATTTTCTCCACTGTTTCAGTTCAGTTAGCAGGGTTTCATATGGTTTTACTGTAACTTTGAAGGAATTAGTAAAATGAGAAGGAGCACTACAATGATACTGATCAGCTACAACATTAAAGTAGGTCCCCAAAACCTGAAAGACCTGAAGGTTTCCTGTGGTATCAGGCACCAAGACGTTAGCAGCAGATCCAAGTCCTGTAAGTTGTGAAGCTGGATCTCGATGGATCAGGCTTGTTATTCCATTCTGCTGAAAGAGGCCACTGTCATCAGGGAGTACCTTTGTCATGAAGGGGTGTATGTGGTCAGGTAAGTGGTAAGTGTTAAAGTGACATCCACATGAATGCCAGGACCCAAGCTTTCTCAGCAGAACATTGATCCGTTCTCTCTCCTTCTTCTCATAGTCTATATGATGTACACACTCCCAACCATCCACATGATCTAAATGACAAAGTGATTCATCAGACTAGGCTGCCTTCTTCCAGATGCTCACATGCCCATTGTAGTTGTTTTCCAATGATGGACAGGGGTCAGCATGGGACCTCTGACTAGTCTGTGGCTATGCAGACTGTGATGCACTGAGTGTCCTGACAGCTTCTATCATGGCCATCAGGTTTCCAGCTATTTGTGCTACAGTAGCTCTTCTGTGGGATCAGACCACACATGCCAGCCTTCACTCCCCAAATGAGTCAGTAAGCCTTGGGTACCCATGACCCTGTCACTGGTTCATCAGGTGTCCTTCTTTGGGCCACTTTTGGTATTTACAAACCACACCATACAAGGACCACCCCACAAGACCTTTTTGGACCGTTTTGGAGACCCAGTCATGTAGCCATCACAATTTGACCCTTGTCAAAGTCACTCAGATCCTTACCCTTGTCCATTTTTCCTTCTTCCAACACATCAAGAACTGACTGTTCACTTGCTGCCTCATATATCCCAGCCCTTGACAGGAGCCATCGTAATAATAAAGTCAATGTTATTTGCTTCACCTCACATTGGTTTTAATGTTGTGGTTCATAGCTGTGTATATAACAACCTTGAAATAAGAACAAATTTCAGTGAAAGTAAACATATGCAACACAAACATGTTGGTCTTCCACATCTCAAACCGGTAGCTGCCGGTTGGCACAGACAACAGAGCCATTCCAGTGTAGTAGACGCTCTTAAAGCCAGACTGATTTGGATGGTGTTCCATGAGAGGAATTCTGAGACCTGTTTAAAAACTGTAACAGAGGGCAAGTCAGGGAGGCATACAGTGAGATGAATGAAATAATGTTTCAGACAGTTGCAAAGGCGTGGTCATGGTCTTTGCATACAATTGAGCCAAAGGGCTGCAAACCTGTTTTAGGTCAACTGAGTGAATCAAGGACAGGAAGTCTGCAGAGCTTGGATTCTCTAAGCAGTTGTTCATATCACCTAGGATAATTAGCAGACAGCCATGTTCAGGAATGGAAGACAACGACATGTCTAGCTCATCCACAAAATCACCCATTTGTCCCGGTGAATGGTAAATGGCAGCCACAGAGACTTGCATGGTACTCAAAAGACTACAATGCAGGGTATTTACACAATTTGTACAACACTGGTCATTTGTTTAAATTACATCTTTTTAATTTAAGATATATTTGAAAAATAACTAAACAAAAGACAAATGTTATGAATTATCCCTGGAACACTAACTGATTTTCACCCGCGCGATTGTGGTCACATGATTTTCATTGTGTTGCTGATGTCTGAGTTGCATGGGTCCTTGGGTAACTTCAGGGTGCTCACTGACGTCATCGAAGGTAGGTGTGTTTCCTTGCTCCCATCCCTGGTTTTTTCAACAGGCACGTGTTTGGGTGATTTTCACCCAACGTTAGTGATTGAGAGTGGAATATTTTTCGGGTGGATTTTACCCGAGTGTTTGTGTATTAAATCAAGGGTAACAACGTTCAGGCCTGCCATATTTATTGCTCCATATCATGCACAGCTATCATCCTGTCACAGGCATGCCAACAAATGAGTAAAGCATGGCTAAAGTTTGTTTACGTTGGCAATCTTTTGCTAAGCAGAGTTGTAGTGATATCAACATAACTTGCAACAGCTAACTTTAGTTATGGGTATGAAAAAATATCACTTAGTGATAATTTTCAAGGGAATTCATATGGTTACAAATTTTATTGTCAGCTGGTCATTCCCCATTTTTTGTTAATCTTTCCCAGAGTTATCAGTGATGCAGGGAGACTGTAACTTCACAGGACAAGGCTCACATGTCCCAAGAACAGTTGGACCAAAGAACAAGTTCCCAGCTCCATTATTTATTTATTTTAGGATTTTTTTTAACTACTCCCTAATTTTTCACTAATTTTAGAGCCTTTTTATAGGGTCCCCATGACACCTTTTTTTCATTTTATAAGACGTATAGATGGAAATGAAGGAAGAGTACTTCAATTTGCCATATATTGTTGTACTTTAATATATTTTGATGGGACATATTTTTTTTCCAGGTATATTACATCAGGTAAAATATACCCAACGTTAGTGATGGTGTTACAAAAGTGAATGTTAGTGTTCTAGGGTTAAACTACAAATAAAACACAACAGGACAATTTCTTTAAAAGTCTGAATATAGATCAATATATAAACAGAGAATTTTCTAACAAACCACTCTTTGATTTTGTTTTCAGATTTTCTAGTGCTGTTAAATTTGTCCATCGATTTATTAGCTACACCTACTTGGACTGAGCACCTGGACAAGAAAGATGTCTTGTACCCTAATTGTTTGAACCATTATTTTTCCAAAGGAAGCCAAGTGAGCTCTTTTTCTTCATTAATCCTGCCTCACGTTCATTCAGTTCTACACAGTTACACTGAGAACTGTCCACTTCTTTCACAGCCTTGTACTGCTGGATTGTGAGCTGCTCCACTGGAGCAGCTGGGGTGACACTCTGTTGTACAAGGGCACCTCCACTGTAGATGAGAGAGGGTAGAGGGAGATTCATGCACCTTCCCCCTTCCATATTTTCCTGACAGATGTTTCATACTGCTGCACTGTGCAGGAGAATTAGGATCTTATAGCTATTACATACTGTCATATAAATAAAGGTATCCATATTGTAACCACAGTGGTGATAAATGGGAAATATGATATGAGAGACAGGCAGTCTCTGGGATTTTATGAAGGGTTGTAAATAAGTTTAATGGTGTGCATTATCATATTTCAGAGGTGTAAACAGTCTGAATGCTGCTGGAAAATTGAGATAAAGTCAGGGCATGGCGTGATGCTCTGCACCTCCATATAGACAAACATGTTACACCTCCATCTGTCTACATACATATAGTTCCTTTCAAAAGTATCATGTAGATTTAATTTATGGATGAAGTTGCCATTTTTGACCATTAATCTACACACAGTAACCCTCAATAACAAAGTGAAAAAATTTTTTTGCTAATTTATTACAAATTTAAAACTAAAATCTCGTTTTAACAGAAGTATTCAGACCCTTTCCTGTGGCTCCAAACTGTGGTCAGGTGTGTCCTGTTTGCTTTAATTATTCCTCAGATGTGTCCAGAACTTGAATTTGACTGGAGTCAACCTGTGGCAAACTGAACTGATTGGACAGACTTATCCACGAAGACTGAAGCTGTAACTGTTGCCAAAGAGACCTCTACAAAGTCCTGAATTAAACATCTGAATACTTTAGTAAATAATTGTTGTGAATGGAAAAATTGTAATTTTATCCCTTTGAAATGAAATCGACAACAACACAATAAAGACTACAAAAAGTTAACAGAATGAACAAATATGTTAATTTATGTATCTGGCAAGAGGCAGATATGTTGATACTGATCATGGACAAAATATCTGATCTTGCAGCACAACATCCACTGGTCTGGTTTAATACAGAAAAAGTTCATAGTGACATCAGACACAACCTGTTTATTTATATTCAGCTAAATCCAGCCACAGATGAGACCCAGTAAACCCAGTCTCTGGTGTGACAGTTGTGCACTATGTACACCATGTTCATCCATCCTAACTACTTCCTGGTGACTCTGCTTCTTTTAATACATGTAACACTTCATTCATTTATTAAAAAACACTGCCTCTGAATGTAATTTAGCCATCGATTTATTAGCTACACCCACTTGGACTAAATACATTTAGTAAGTAATACTAAATGTATTTGCTGTTGTAGTTTAGTCATTTCAAAGTCATTTCTAGAAGTCAGGGTGTGCAGTGGTATGTGTGTGTGTGTGTGTGTGTGTGTGTGTGTGTGCAAAGTGATCCCAGCACAGCCACTGATTAACTCACTTACTCTCTTTCCTGAATAATAACT
>BRZM01002097.1:0-34050 GCA_033238685.1 Lates japonicus
GTGTGTGTTTGTCCTTGCAAGAATGTGGTATATATGAATGTGTAATTATGTGTTCATGGGGATGGAAGAGCAAAAATTCAGGGGGTGGGGGTGGTGGGGGGGATAAGGATAGAAATAAACAAATTAAAAAATAAATAAGATGAAATGAAACAAAGTCATAATGTTAATGGGGGATTAAGGAAGATAAGGTTGCCATGCAACCCCACCTCCCAGAGATTATGTGTCTATACAACTGCATTTCAACAGCAAATACATTTAGTATGAAATGTAACTGCCACCAGATAATGTTTTCTATAAACAGAAAGGAGGATGTCTTGCATGATGTGCAGTGTGTACTGAACTGCCTATTTTATTATGGTGTTGTGATTGTGCTGCATTCAGATTTAGAAGTTGGAACATCATTGGCATTAATTCAAAGATTACAAGATATTACAAGAAGTAAAACCTGTTCCAATCTTCATCTGGGCACCAGTTGTTTTTAGACATACCTGAAAAGACAGATTGATAGCTCTTTCTCGATTCTGTGGGCGGTGGTGCATGGCCGTTCTTAGTTGGTGGAGCGATTTGTCTGGTTAATTCCGATAGCGAACGAGACTCCAGCATGCTAACTAGTTACGCTAGTTACTAATACATCATCAGTAATGATCGTCTGATTCACGTTATCTTTTCACGTAACCCATAGTATAAATAGTGACATTAAATAACAATCATAACCTTCAACATGTATTAAAGACAACAGCTTTTATCAACAGAGTGTGGATGATTTTCCTCTGTGGTTACAGTCAACACTCAGTACTTGAGTTTAAACATTTACAAGTGGTTTAATGATGACGTGCTCTTTGAAAGTCATCTTCATCCTTTCTCTCTTCCTTCTCTCTTTCATCACTGCCTTTGACTGGACCAAAGCCAAGGACACAAACAAAGGAATGCATTAGGAATCCCATGAAATGAGTCCTTTTTAATTCCAGCTGCTGGCCCAGACCTAGCAGCCATTTAATGTGGCTCCTGGGTAGGGAATATTTTACTCTAATCGCTCCTTCCCTGCCTCAGGCCACAAAGTCAAGGGCTTGGAAAATGAGACTGATTGAGGAGTGACTGAAGAGGAAATAAAAAATATGAAGAATGTCTCTGACAGAAATGTTGTCTGGGACCAAAATATCGAAAAGGTAAGCAGCAGTCAGCAGTAAAAAATATGAACTGACTGGAAGGTCAATTTGAGAAAATTTGAGGAGTGTGACAGTGAGGACAATACCTGGGTTGTCATCCAAATAATAATGTACTGTTAATGACATTATTATCTATTCATCGCACATTTAAGAAAAGAACATTAAAACATGGAGTACAATAGTATTATTATTTCAAATAAACAAACTTATTCAACTGTGCATGTTTTCTTTTATTCTCATTGCTGTAGCCATTGCTGTAAATGTGCTCCTGATCCTGTGCAGGTTAGTTTTCAGTCTTGGCTTCACCAAAGGCCTAACCATGTTACAACCAGTCTGCCTGACAGAACACAGTTTTTTCTACTAACTACCTTGAGGAAGGTTCCTGGCCACTGCTGCTCTGTGAACATTTTGTCGTGTCAGTTTGTAGTTCATGTTGACTTTATCACATTTTCACACCAGCTGCACTTAAAAATCTGAGTTCTGAGTTCCAACTTTGATGACTATAGCCTCATAGTAAGAGACATGTTCGCAATTTGGTATCTCTCCAATTGTCACTTAAAAAGAAAGACAGACTGACACCCAGGAATCTATTTACTGAAAACACAAAAGGGGCAGACAGCCAGTCTGACAGTTTTTCAAACTATAGTTTCAACATACACAGGCTCTTATGTCACTTGAAACAAGTAATACAATTCAACTGATCGTGAACTACAGTTTCTCATTTTCATGTTATAAAATAAATCACCTGCCTGAGCTCCTCTGTGATACTTTTAAGTTATTTGATGCTTGATTAAGATATGATCATGTGCAAAGTGCTGCAACAGAGGTTGCTGCTAAATGTGTGTTGCTCTGTGTCCACAAACACCACAGTTTAGTCTTTACATGAACTAATATGACCTATGAAGTGATGTGATCTGTGCTTGATATCTCAGGTCTGTGTTTCAAACTCATTTCTTTCACCAGACTTGACTGATCTCATCAGCTTTGCATTGGCTTTATGATACACATGAATTCTGGATCAGTTTGTTAGACTCGTTCAAGACAGGCTTTTCACAAGAACCCTATATTTTCCTCTATGAGACACCCTTTCGATAGCCTGGTGGTGTAAGACAAATTCTATATCTAATTCTAACTATGGAAAAGTGGTTTAATTCATGAATAGCAAAATGTCATATTTAATTCCTCTCAAACAGTTTTCACTGTGCTGAGACTAATGGGAGGTAAGTAGAGGAAGAATTTGCTTCAGTGGCGCCTACAGGCAGAACCAGAACGCTTAGCTTTATCTGTCATATCATAGGTCAATGATTCAACTAGAGTAACATTTTTTGAGACTTTTCAAAAGTTTGGTAAAATTCGCCTGACAGTTGGATGGAAACAGTGAGAGAGAATAGGGGAGGGGGAGAAAGACACAAGTGAGAAGAGGTAGATTCAAAAGCAATGCGCAGTGAGGCTTGGAAGTAAGATGGTAGAAAAGCACAATGAGCATAGAAAAAAGTGGGCAGCTGAGTGTCAGAGCTAGTTGGCCTATATTTAAAGATTTGGCTCATTTCAAACCTCAGTGCAGGGACTCCAGCAGAGAGGTCTGACTATCTACCCAGGCTGAAAATAGCAGTGCTTTGGTCAGTCACACTGCAGCCTCCGCCCATGATGCTCACACCAACACCATCCACCATCCGCATGTGTGAAAAATCAATACTGATATGAGCTTCATCTCTGGCTCGCTCCATAAAGCAGCTAGAACAAGAGGGAGAGGAGGAGATAGACGTTAGAAAACAGGAAGGTGTCGAGGTGGCTGAGGTTAGAGACAAGAGCACACGCAGAGATAAGAAAGAGATTGAATCGCACCAAAGAAAAGAAAAAAATTCAATACACTTCACCCAGCTTCAACTGATGTTGTGACACAAACCAACAACTTATCATAACTAGAGAGTAATTAGAAGGACAAACTGCATCCCTCAATTATGGATTATGAAGCATGTAAAAAAGGAAACTAATAACAGTTCAGCTCAGCAGGAAGCCCCAAGAGGCTGAAATCATTACATTTCATAAAACTGAAGAACAACATGGAGGTGATTTAGTTGTGACAGTCTTACAGTTAGTCTGAACATGTTAAAGCTGTATTATATAAAGTGGGTGCAGTGGCATGCATTCTAGTCTCCTGCTAGTGCTAGCTTGATTCCCAGAACATATTGAATACTGTAGCTTTAAGTTAAGTTGTAACTACTGTTCTTGGGTAGGCTACAATTTCGAGTTACTTGTACCTTGAGTATTTCTATGTCAGGGTACTTTATACTTCTACCCTGCTACAATGACATAAAAAATAAAAAAGTATTTCTTACTCCAGTCCAATTATCTGACAGTTACAGTTACTACTTAATTAGCAGATTAAGATTTAGCACAAAACATGTGCCCATCTCATAAACATATCATGCTTTGTTACAGATGAATCGGTATGTGAAGTTGTTTAAATAATGTGAAATGTGAAATGATGTGACCCAATGCAATAAGAAAATGTTGTTCACAAGTTAAGGCTTTGGTAATAATACAATTATATAATATACTTAATAATAGAACACGGATAGGTTTGATATTATATGTAAAGTTTTTCTCAATTGCTTAAATACAAAAACTAGTTCCTGTAGCACAAAAACCATACACTTACATCACTCACACACACACACACACACACAAATTTTCCATTCCCGTTAACACTATTCACCTGTCTCCACACCTGTTTCAATACGGTTCAAAAACTCTTCCTGCAAAATCTCACACAAAGTGGCCTACTGTACCACACACAGAATGTGTTCATGTTCATTCAGCACACACATGCTGTTCATATATTTAACTAAACACAACCTGAACTCAAAGACCACATCTTTCTGCAGGTGCAAACCTAAGCCTCAGCATTGTTAACAGACCAACCAGAATTGCTGGGTTAATAAATAGGAACTAGAGGCGTGTCCATGTGCTTGGGAACAATAGATTTCAAGTAATCCACTTAGACTATGAGAGAAGCTGGACAGCTTGTTGTATCAGCTGGTTAGTGTAGGGCTAATTTTAAATACATTATACTGTCATTATACGAGGCCAGTCAATGAAGAAATGAATAATATATCACAGGAACGAGTGTTTAACCAGAGGAGGGGGAGGACATACAGAAAAGGCTAAAGATAACAGTGTAAAGGAAAATACCAGAAATGTCCACGTAAAAGCAAAGATGCTGTAATAAAAACAGGTTTTGAGGATTACTACTTTATCAAAGGGAAAACACAGTAACCAGGGGAGGATGAAGGACAAAGTTTTCATGGAGTCAATACAATTTACAGACAAGGTCAAAGATAGAACAAAGACAAGAGACTGAAAGCAAGAAGCAGCTTTAAGAAGAGAGAGTAAAAACAGAACCAACAGACAAATCTGAGGGGAGATCGGAGGGCAGGATCTGAGAACTCTGTGAGTGAAGTGATATAAACTGCTGTAAACTGATATCTGCTGGGAACAGACTGAATGACTCTGATCAGAAACTGAGACCTCAGAACCACAGTTTGTTAAGTGACACACATTCTGGACCGGTCAACGTAAGACACAAGAGAGGGAAAAAGAATGGTTTAAAGCTCAGGGTCCTAGAATTATCCACAAACTTATTTATGTGTGTGTGTTAAGTGTAAGAGAGTGAGCCTTTATAGAATACAATAGTGGGTAGTGCTCAATGCTTCCAATCATCATTCAAGAGGCTCCTGAGTCCACTGTCACGCTAATCACTGCACTTTTTTGCTGTGTCACTGTACAGAGTTATAGGATAACAACATGACTGAGCTACAAACTTAGACTGATGGAGACAGAGAGCAGTAACGCCAGCTGAATGATGGTGAGCTACTTTTTAACTAGATGCTTGTAGGGCCTCACTTGGAATTTGCCACAGTCCTCCCCCTCTTATCACACCTGTACCTGAGTGTCACAGTAATCGTAGGTTACTGTGGCCTGAAGTCATCTTATCAATAAAACCTGTGGTCACACTCCATTCCACTCATACACTCTGCTACACTCTGCATCAACATCACAGGAGAGAAGTTCCTACGCTGAACAAAGGACAAAGAACAAAGGACCACAGTTTTTGCCTTGCCACTAGCAATAGCGCAAATATAGCCTACTGGTTTTCAGACTCCAAAACAAGCCCCTCTCATAAACACATGTAACTTCACAAACACTTTCAAATTTCTCTGTCCCTTTTTTGTATGTCATGTCGTTATTAATGTTATCAACAGAGTTATTAACAGAGATAAAGTGTTTTAGTAATTTTACTAGCAAGCTAAACTAACATTGGTTTGGCTAGCATAGCTGTGTTTTACGACAAAATAATGAAATATTTTAGTGGTGTGAAATATCCACAGTAGCAGCAACAAGGGTCCAAGGTGTTTGACAGAGAGGACAAATTCCAGAGGGTGTTCTATCTGCAGGAACTTCATTGAGGTGTGTTTATGTTCGGAGAGGGACAGACGCAGCTGTTAACTTGAATTGAAGAAAACACTGTGATTTCCCCTCAGTGTGTGGGTGGAGACAAAAGCAATCGATCTCAGACTACTGCAGACGACAGATAATACTATTAAAGCTCATCTTTTAACAATAAAGGATGAAATAAACAATGACTGAATTAAAGACTTTTTAGCATTCTAACCTGTTTTAACATAATATGAGTTTCTACTGCATAATACTACTTTCTACTGAATTGTTTTCCTACGATATTTTTAACCTTACCACAGAATTTTAATCTTATTACATACCATGTGTTTTTAAACTGGTAACAGACCATTGGTGTATTATCTCTTTAACTTGTCACACATCCAGGTTTCTTTTTTTCAGGAGGGGCCAGACGACTGCAGGTTTTAGTGATGCTGGAAAGATGCCTGAGGGTATACTGAGCCATTTACAAAATGCAGCAAATCCACTGCCAAAGAGCTAAAACCCTTTTATAAAAAGCTTGCAGGCAGAATATCTAGTGAACATGTGGATGGTTTAAAACACTGCATGGCCTCTTCAGGAATTTTGTTATAAATTGCTGTGAATTCAGACATAAAGAGCATTCTCCTTGTAGAGGATGATAAGGTCATAATGTGTCTGCTGGGCTGAGTGGAGCTAATACTCAGTCTGATATTTTCAGTTTTGTGATGGAAGAACTGAAGTAGATCACTGAATCTGCACACAGAATAATTATGTATAGGCGTACAAAACCGAACATGATGGCAGCTCATGAGCCATTGTACATGAAAATCCAGCTGTCTCTGGGCTGTCCTCAGAGTTTCTTATATCACGAAGTTGGTTCATTTTTAACCAGGGTAAATCACATTGTAACCTAGGCTGCAGGGCTACCCTGCAGAATCAGATCGCAACCTGTCCACAGTATGACTGCTGACCAATCAGACCACTGACAGTGTTGGTGCTTCTTCCATCACTGCAGCTCAGAATAACATGAGAAGAAATAAGAACTAAACACACTGATAATAAATGATTGAGCTCATCAGGACATGAATTACTTCTCTCCTCTTGCTTTAGCTGCAGAAACTTTTTTATCTGCATCACATACTTATTTACAGTTTATCCTCAGCCTGACTTGGTTGACTTATATTGACTTATTGACTTGACCTGATAACCTCCATCATGTGACCGCTGAGACTGCAATTGTTGACGTAAGGTTTAGGCTTCAGACTCTGCTGGTGTCTGGATCCACTCAGCTGCTGAACTCTGACGGGCCAGCTGGTGCTACTAACCTCTCACCCCTGCTCTCTCCCTACAGTCCCTCTGTGCTTCCTCTCTGTGCCAAAGTGCTTTGGACACCATGCACAGTGCCACAGTGACAACAGTGTGGCTTCAACCTGGCTCTCTGGCACACAGTCACATATGTTTAAATCCAATCTTAGTTGGCACCAAAACCACACTCATTCTAAAACACCTTCTGATCAAATCATGTGCGTGCATTTACAGAAGCTCCTTGTTATATTGTAGATGGGATGATCTAGATCTCATCATGTTCACACTGGACACATGATGGACAAGGGTGTCTCTGCTAGAGAGACGTGTCCGTCAACTAGAGCAGCTCCTTTCTCCTAGAATTACCTTAGATATGACGGGCACTCCAGATAGCGTTAGCCACAGGCTCGACAGCGAGCCTGTTAGGGCTAGCTTAGCCTCGTCGGCAGTATGTGCGGAGTTCGTCCCTGTCAGCCGGCGGAAAGGGGCATGTAAGAGCAAGCAACCGGTTGTGTGGCCTGGTCTGCAGTCGCCTCTCCCGACTGCAAACCGGTTTTCGATTCTTGCTAGCCCCGTTGGTAGTCCTGTTCGCCCGCGTGTCTCCCCCGCTCCCGCTGACAGGGCTAAACAACGCACTCTAGTCATAGGGGACTCCATCACTCGCAATGTCAGATTAGCTTCGCCAGCCAATGTTTACTGCCTACCTGGGGCCAGAGCCTCCGACATAGAGGATAATCTTAGGGTGCTGGCATCATGCAGGGAGAAACAGGGGGCTCAGGCACATTCCACCTAGCCTGCTTAACGTGTCATTCAATAGCTGACTTTTAATAATTAGAATATGGAAGCAGTCTGGGTCACCAAAGCTAGTTTAGCTAGGACGTTTGAGTTGCTAGAGAAAGTGTTAATAGGCATCGATTAGTTGTCTCTGGTCCGCTACCGCTGAGGGTAATGATGAGGTGTACAGCGATTAACGTCTCTGAACCGCTGGCTGGCTTTCCGTCACTGTAGTGAGCAGGATGTAGTTTTGTGGATAACTGGCCTTCTTTCTGGGGCCGTCACGACCTGCCAGGCAGATGAAAGTGCCACATCCTACTGGAGCAGGCTGCTGTTTATCTAGGAATATAGACAGGTGTTTCGTGGGTTGACGATGAACACTGTGATCGACTGAGTCGCAGGTGAGTGAAGACACTGCTAGGTCTTTGGGTGTGATGCGGTTTTGAGTCCACTAAGCGATGGCTTAGATGAGTAGATCTAACAGGAGAATTTGCAGACTTTAGATGCTCAGACTGTCCACGATCTACTGCATTGAGACTGTCTCCATTCCGCATTGCTATTCACAAGTTTCTAGTTCCTGAAACTACCATGTACAAATCACCACTCCTGCCACTGGTGACAGCGCTAGGTCCCATAAAATACTGAATAAAAGGCCACTTAAATTTCCTAACAGAAACACTAGATGCCTCATTTATAAGTACCTTGCCACACCAGCCTCCTACTGGCTGCTCCAGGCTCAATATGATCCTCAAATTTGGCTTCATAAATATTAGATCACTTTCTACTAAGGCATTATTGATAAATGACTTGATTCTTGAACATAATCTGGATATGGTTGGTCTATGTGAAACATGGCTTAAACCAGATATGTTCCTGCCTTTAAATGAAGCTTCCCCACCTGAGTATGCCAACGCACATGTTGCTCGGGCTACGAAAAAAGGTGGGGGCGTCGCTTTAATTTATAAGTCTTTCTTTGGTCTAACCTCAGCTCTTAATGTCACTTTTAACTCCTTTGAGGCTGTAGTATTGAAACCTTCTCCAGTAGCTTCTGATCCCCATGACCAGGGAAATAGATTGCAACCACTCCACCTTGTGGTACTTTACAGACCACCTGGCCCCTACTCACAGTTTTTAGATGAATTTGGAAATTTTTTATCGTGTCTTGTCACATATAGTGATGATATCCTAATTATGGGTGACTTTAACATTCACCTAAATAAGGCCTCTGATCCTTTAAATATAGCTTTTTTGGCACTTATTGATACTTTTGGGTTCACACAGTCTGTACATGAACCTACTCACTGTGGTGGTAACACTCTAGACCTGATTCTTTCCCGTGGGATTGAGGTGTCTAATCTGACTATCTCTCCTGTCACATCGGTTATCTCCGATCATTTTCTTATCAAATTTGATGCAACTTTAGCCTGTCCCCCTAAAATTGTTTCAGATGTATCTTCCACCAGACACATAGGTCCCACAACTTTAACTGTTCTTAGTGAGCAACTACCAGAGGTCCTGGCCCCTTTTACTGCAGCAATTGGTTCTGTTGAAAACTGTACCAGGGATTTAAATACAACCTTGTCTAGTCTCCTTGATTCAGTTGCACCTCTCACCACTAAAATTAAACAGCCAAAGAGGTCCACTCCCTGGTTCACAGACGACACACGTGCTCTGAAGCAGGCCTGTCGGAAATTAGAGCGCAAATGGCGCAAATCCAAATCAGAAGCTCTGTATCTCCAGTGGCACCAGGGTGTTCTGGAATATAAGCATGCACTGTCTACTGCCAGAGCAGCATATTTTTCAAATTTAATCAATAGCAATAAACATAATCCTAGATTTCTTTTTGACACTGTAGCTAAACTCACTAAAAAGCAGCAGGCTCCTAGCTGCTCGCCCTTTACTGCCTGTGAGTTTCAGAATTTTTTCTGCAGTAAAATTGATGAGATTAGATTAAAAATCAGTTCAGTTTCTCCAGCATCTGCTGCGGAACCGGCTGTGCATCATACTGAGTCTCAGAGAGTTTCTGCTCTGATGAATTTTGACATTATATGTCTTGATTCATTATCTAAGATAGTACTAGCTTCTAAACCCACCACTTGCCTTTTTGACCCTTTACCGGGTAAACTTTCCAAAGATCTCTGGCCAGTCTTGGGCCCTGCAGTGCTGAATATTGTGAATCTATCGTTGACGACTGGCACTGTTCCTTCTAGCTTTAAAACAGCTGTGGTTAAACCTTTACTTAAGAAACCACACCTTGATCCTGGGTCTTTAGGTAACTATCGGCCTGTCTCAAATCTCCCATTCTTCTCTAAAATACTAGAAAAAGTGGTGTATCAGCAGCTCAGTCAGTATCAGTGTGTCTCTTGTAATAATACTGTATCAGCCTTTTCTGATGTGAAATATGGAGTACCCCAGGGTTCTGTTCTTGGCCCCCTGCTTTTCTCTCTTTATATTTCTCCTCTTGGCCAAATTATTCGGAGCCATGGAATTAATTTTCACTGTTATGCTGATGATACCTACGCAATATAGCTAGGATTCGGTCTTTTCTTTCCATGGCAGATCTTTGAAATTCTAGTCCATGCCTTTGTTTCTTCTAGACTGATTATTGTAATGTTTTGCTTTCAGGGACTACGTGCCTAGCACTAAAGTCACAAATGGTTCAGAATGCTGCAGCTAGAATGCTGACCAGTACCGAGAAGGTTTGACCATATTACGGTTTTAGCCTCCTTCACTGGCTCCCTATTCATGTTAAGGTCAGACTTTAAAAAGTTCTTAATGACTTATAAAATTCTAAATGGGCTAGCCCCTCATACCTGTCTGATCTTCTGTACCTGTTATTCCCTCCCGTTATCTCGTTCTCCAGAGTGCAGGGCTGCTATCTGTCCCAGAGTCAAAAAGTCAGCAGGCTGCAGGGCTTCCTATAGGGCCCTTTCCTCTGGACAACCTCCCTATTGATATTAGACAGGCTGACTCAGTTAGGCCTTCGTCAAACTAAAACTCATCTTTATGCCTTAACTTTTTTTTAACAGCATATTATTCTGGTTCCATTTTCCTCGGCCGGGATGGGTCAGTCTCAGTGCATCAGTTAAGATTAATAGTTAGTAAATGTTGTCCATGATGTCCCTGCCCGTGAAGTTACTGTTAACTGTCTTAATATCGTTGCATCCACTTTAACTGTGTGTTCTTCCTCAAACACATTAATTGCCCAGGCTGTGCTTCTCTCTCTCTCTCTCTTCTACATCTCTTGCTGCGGGTTCTGCCTCCAGAGCTGGAGGATCTCCTGCTCCCATGATCCCAGCTCAACACATGATCGACAATAATTTAAAACATTTACTAGTGTTATTGATAGTGTTAGTGCTATTAATGTACTATTGTTTGTCATTATTATTCCTTGCTGTAATAATAATTGTACTATTATTATTATTATTACTACCTATTTACATTTGACTTGGTCTGTGTATTTGCCAAGGTTGTCTTTCTCCTACCATTCCACTACCCCTCTCTTTCTGTCCCTAAACCTTGGGTCGAGGCAGATGGCCATACCCTTGATCCGTTTCTGCTCGAGGTTTCTGCCTCTTAAAAGGAAGTTTTTCCTTGCCACAGTAGCTAGTGCTTTATGTGGTGGATCTGTTGGGTTTCTCTCTGTAAATTTTATAAGATAAAATCTTGGTCTAGACCTGCTCTATATGTATACAGTGCTTATAAAGATAACTTCTGTTGTGAATTGGGCGCTATATAAATAAAATTTGACTTGACTTGACTTGACTTGATGACACTCATGACCTTCTCTCTAGCTACATAATTTCCACTGGTAGGCTAGAAATATATCAGTGTAATGGGGAGATAGTTATGTAATTTATCAAGCACTTTCTGACTCCCTGCCCTTCAAATAAAGTGCTTAAATAAACTGAGTGAACGGTGTCCAACCTGTCTGATTGTCTGACAGCTCCTGTGGGACAATGTTATCATAACTGATAGAAATGATGGCTAGAACTATATGAAAGTGAGATCTGAGTTGTAATAAGACAGAATAATCCTAGAAGTCTTAATGTCCAACTAAGTCTGATGTCATTCTATCAGTGGTGGGCTGTCAGGGCCAGTGAAGCCTTCTCTGCTGTCCTAAACACTGTCACGTGTCCATGTGGTTTGATTGGATGCTCCGAGGTTGTGCTAGTCAGAGCTAGCAAACCACATGTATAGCTACTCGTGCAAGCTAAAACACGTTAGTATAGAGTTAATAGCTGTTTTTTCAACCCACAATGGTTGAAAGAAGAGGAAGAAATTGATTTGGTTGTGGATATATTTGCAAAACGTTTTTCAAAGAAGGTCTTTTTAAGAAAAGCTGGACAAAATCCATTCTACTCTCTTTAAAGAAGAGTTCAATGGCTCTGTTGTAAAGTTTATCTGTGCATCTCAGTTCCAACAATAAGTCTTTTTCTATCGTCATGGAGGCTAACACTCAAAGTCGAGTCTGCCCAGTCGTATTTCTTGCATAAGTTTTAATCTGCTTTAGGGCTGAGAATGTTCGCTCGACAGAAGAAGTTTTTTTGATTTGTCTACAAATAATCATCAGTTTCGGTGAGTAAAATGGATTTCACTTATATTTTATTGTCAGTGTCATTTCATTATTTAATAGTGATGCTTCTGCTGGAGATGATGTGTGTGGCTCAGCTGTGGCTGCAGTGTTTGGAGACCTGTTGAACGCTATTAGTAATTAGGTTTTTATAGCATTGCTTCGGTAAATAGCGACTATTGGCTGGCTACCTTGTATGTCTGTCTGTGATACAAAAGTTCTGAACATATATATATATATTGTTGATGGTTTCTATGGTTTGACATCATAATGATGAGTATTACAATTGGTTAATTCAGGTAGGACACCAGTGAGCCTAGATGTGAAATGCACAGCCCACCACTGCATTATGATACTGTGAAGACAGAACCACATGTGGCCCTCCACACGTTAAGGCAGATTAGTATCTGCAGACTGTATGAGGATGGAGTTCACTGTGCTGGGAACAAAGACACAGGATGAATGTGATGTCAACCTGTCTATAATGTTTAGTCCATGTGTCAACAGAGAGAAGATGATGTCGCCTGTTTTTAAATCTCTCTCTGATCAAGTTAAAGGAACAAAGAGAACTCTGTCACAGTGATTCATCCTGCAGGTCAAACATGAAGTGCAAAGACCTTGATGTCTCTGTATGTTACTAACAGCATAAGCCCAAACAGGAAATTATACTTTTTAAATTAAATCAATCCTTCACAGCAGACCTGTGAGTCAATACGTTCATGAATATGCAGGGAGGCCTGTGCAACTTAATCCTCTAACCGATAATGGCTGGTCCGTTGACCTTCACATGATACTCCTCACTCTCAGTATGTCTTCTTGGACTGTGACCTCAGACCTCATTTACATGACCTTCATGTAATACGATTGTACTGAATATCCTTTAGAATACACAGCCCAGTAACCTGGGCTTTGATGTGCTTCTTCTGTGGTTCTCGGTTCAATGCTACATATCTCAGAGGTCATTACTTTTACAGGCCTAGCTAAGCACACTGCACTGTGGGATCTGTTGGGTTTCTCTCTGTAAATTTATAAGATAAAGTACAGTCAGACCTGCTCTATGTACAATTATATAGAGATAACTTCTGTTGTGAATTGGCGCTATATAAATAAAATTGACTTGACTTGTTTATACTGTACACAGTGCAAACAACAGTAGAAATAACATCCCATTTGACAAAACAGTTTCCCATAAAGGTATCCTTGGCAAGTTGCCTCCATGCACCCAGACACTCATTTACATCTTCCTCCACAGCTGTAATGTTAGCAAAGCAGAATTTGTAGATACAGAATGCACACAGCCATCTTAGGGATTGAGGACAAAACTGTGATTCTTTTAAAATTCTAAATCCATTCACAGGGTTGAAAACTTAAATCTTGTGCCCATAATAATAGTGTTTTGTCCTTGTTATATTGCAACCACAGTAGTCATTATAATGAAGCATTCATTCCAGATTTCGTGATCCTCCAGGATAAAGAAGTTTGACATGACTCAAATACCGTAATTTCCGGACTATTGAGCGCACCTGAATATTAGCTGCACCCACTAAATTTAAAAAGAAAAAAAAAATTGTACATATATAGGCCGCACTTGTCTATAAGCCGCAGGTGTCTATGTTGTAACATGAGATATTTACACATTCACGCTGCCGTCTCCAACGTCTCACCATTGATTCAAAGCGTGTGAAAAAAGTAGCGGCTTATAAGTCCGGAAATTACGGTAATATGCATGCTTTGCGAGATGAAGCTTAAATATTCTATGAATACAATGTACATCTACACTCAAAGTCTAACATTAGCTAAGTGAAACTTGAAAGGCTGAGGTGACTGACCAACACACCTTCAGACCTTCAAACCTTCAGATAAATAAAGTAACTCAGTCAGTTGTTTGTTTCATACTAAGACATTGGAGCAGAGAGGCTGATGTTCACTGCTGGAGAATGAGCATTAGTGACAGCACAGCAGAACAGTCAGTGGTGATAGCTGAGAACCTGAAATTAGTGCCTCCTTTCTATTTGTTAAATCAAGAGTCAATTTTGAATTTAATCCTGACACCAAGAATCCTAACTGGATTAAATCTTGATATTCCCAAATACTGAAGACACAAAGACATGACAGGCACCATATCTCTCCACATTGCATGCTGGGATAAATTAACCAATAGACAAGGGGTGGATTTGTAATTTGTCCCCTAAATATCTCTTTTGGGTGCTGCTGGCTGGATAATACAACCCCAATAAGGAGGCTTTTCGATGCTGAGAAAAATGATGCGTTTCACATACAGGCCTGGAGTGTTTGTCTCAGCATCTGTGTTGCGTTCAAAGACAGCGATGCAATAATCTGTATTGAATATCAGATTTTATTATCATGTCTCATGCTCAAGACAAATACCTGTAAATGTAAATGAAATGACTGGACAGTTTAAAGTTTGAGGAGAAACGTAAACATATCGTAAAGCTTGTATCCCCACAGGCTGATATGCACTGATCTGTCAGGAGGCTGCATGGTCATGAACTGTATGTTTTGCTGAGATAAAGGTTTAAAGACACCAAAAGTAAATAAAGCAATGAATGTAAAACAATATGATAAGAAAATAATAAATCCTAAATTAATTTTCATTTTTCAACTTATGCATGTAAATCAGTCAGAAAGTTGGCTCAACTCAGGAGGTTTGTGAAGGAATCTCTGCTACAATGAATAGCCCACTAACCCTCGGTTACATACATTACATTACAACATATTTTCTTGCTTCCCTCTACTGGCATCTATCCATGCAGAAAGTTTTGGTTTGGAGACATTTGTCTTTGTGGTTTCTGGTTCCACCACAACATAATGGAAGTAAATGGATTTTTGAGACAACGGCTGAATAGCTGTGTGTCAGTATGTGACAATTAGATGGTAACGGCACTTGGACTTTAATTTGGATTTTATACAATGATGTTACTTAAGTCTTCCCAGTCAGGATGTAATCAGAGGTAGATTATCTTAAATCAGTGTGTTGATCATTTATTCATGAATTACCGAAATCTGTAGCCTAATGTGAATATCACGCCTCTGTGACTGTTCTCAGTTTCCTCAGTGAAGTAGACAATGTGGGAAGAAGCAAAGAGGTGCCTCAGTGATGTCTCAACTAATCTGGTGAGTCAGGTGAGGACAGCAGTCCCGGAGACAGCTGGGCACAGTGGTTGCTGTGTCTGCTCCATCGACTCGCGCTTGGTTTAACAACTTTTTTAATTGAATCAGTTCAAACCACAGCACTGAGCTGCAGATCAATACTGTTTAATTAGAGGTCAACCTAGGCTGTAACACTGGCCCCAACCCCCACCCTGGTATACCACCTGTCTGTATACCACCTGTCCATCTGTATATCACAGACAGACCAAAGAGACAGAGTGTGTGTCCAACATTTTCCAGTTAGATCACCTCCACTGGGTCAGAATCAGCCAGATGCAGCCAGACAGCTATTAGCATTGCTGGCAAGGGTCACACTCTGAGCTGTGGTTAAGCAGGCTAAACATACCAAGACTTGATTGAACTGTTAAAGCATGGTCAGTGCAAAAAAACACTTGTACATTAATGTGCCTAACAGGATTCTGTTGGTCCAGCACTATCCTGATCCATATATCTCAACGACTGTGTGTCAGATTGCCATGAAAGAAATTGGACCAATCAGTGAAAGGGAGCATTGAAGCTGTTCTGGTGGAACACCACCTTACTAAGAGACTTTCTTTTGGGTTTTTCTTTGATTTGTCACCCATCTGTAGTAAAACCAAACTCATTAGATAACCATGGTAACGTGCATGAGTGTTTGTGAGTGCAGTGTTTTTCCCTGATACAACAGAAAGTGAAAACTAGTTAAACAAAGATATAATGTGTACTTCAGCAGTGTACGTAAGCGTTCATCCACAGTTGTCTCCATGTTCAAACAGCTTTTGCTGTGAATTTTAATTTGTCTGTGATAGTTTGTGTCAGCAGTGAGTTAGCGAATAGCGAATGCCAGTGATTTCTTTCAATTTGGACCCAGTGGGTTTCCTAATAAAGTCCCTCTCTGTTGTAGTAAGTCTCACCTCTCACACCTTCTGTCACTTCAGTTTTACGTCTTTTGCTGACTGTGTAAGATATTATTACCACCTTGCATAGGCCTCAGAGGTTTCTCAGGGCAAGGATGGGCTACTGGTTGAAAGTGTATTAAGAGAAAGAAAGGCTTTGAGTTCTGCTGTATCAACATTTTACTTCTTCAAAGCTAACAGTACCTTTTCCCTCTTAATTGATGAGTGACTTTTCTTAATATTCCACGTACAGTCTCAGTATGTTACCAACTATAGTATCTCATGGTAGTCATGAAATCTCCCAGAAAATACAGTCTCCTTGTTGATTGTGTGCCTGAAAAGACTGTAGGTAAGCCACACAGAACAAGTAAAATATAATAGGAAGGCACCAAGCCGATGATCACCAAGTAAAGCAGCCAGAGTTTAATCAGATGTATTGTGTCCTTTCCCAAAACATCTGTGAGAGCCATAGCTTGGTCAGCTGAATTAAACACTTTAGTAATGCTATCGTGTTTAATTCTTAACTTGGCTGGGTAGAGTAAGGACTGGGCACCGGTTTTCCTCGGCCACTTCTTCATATTGTCAAAACTGCAGCCAAGAAGTTTCGAAAAAACGTAGATAGCTAACTATATAAAAAAAAAAAAATTGGTTGGTACCCTCCACACCTTAAGCCAGTCTCACATATATTCTTTCGCTTGCCTCTGTTCGATGTCCAAGATTTTGTAGTTTCAAAGACTGAGCCTGAAGCATCAGGGATAGAGAACTCAGTTTTTATCAGTGACTTACTAACAGCTGATAGCTCCTATGTACCTGGTGAGAGGTAGGCAGTTTGAATAAATACTATTGTAGCACTTTTAATATTGATATAATATTTGAACTGTTCTTGAGTGTCTGAGAGGATGTGATATGGCCAGAGGTCTGGATTTGCTGTTTTTATACTCAATCTTCCTTCCTCTGTTCAAATCTCTTATTTAGAAGGTGATTCTGGTTGTGGTGATAATGTTAATGACATATTATCATTCAGTAGAGCCTGTACTTCATGGACATGGCCTCACACTATGAAAACAGTGCACATATCCACTCTGTCTCCATTTTCAGCATGCAGCTGTCAGTAACTGCGTGAAAATGAGGATGGAGGAGAAAATTGTGGAGACATCAAAGTGGCACCAAGTGCCTCCATCACTCACCATGCTTCAGGGATGTAGAAATAGACAGCCAGCAAAGACAACGAGAGCAAGAGGGACGACGTGTCATCCCAGCGATCAATCCTGAAATCCAATAAGGAGCAGCCTACCCTGAGTGTCGACTGAGAGGGTCGTGTCACCATAACTGAGAACATTTATTTATATCAGAGCTCTTTATGTCACAGGCTGACTCTGGGGCTGAGAGGCTGCTCTGAAAAAGTCTACATTTATTTCCAACACATCTTTGTGTCAGTCTGGTCTTACATACGCACACATCACAACATAACACATAACACTCTGCTGGTAGCAACACATAAAATAATCACCCACATTAGGTTTAATGACCTGTTTTTAATTATAGCATTTATGCATTAATGAGTTCCAGTATCTCCTGATACACATATGTGCCATATGTGCTTATTAAACATGTGAATCCAAAAGCATAGACATCAATTTGCTGCAGTAACAACTAACTTCTAACAAGGCTTTTCATCTGATTTAGGAACCTGGCCACTACCTCATCAACCTCTGAGGTCCCTGCTGTGTGGACCTTGGAAACTTTTGTTTGTTTCTGTGATTTCAAGAGATTTTTGTAAATTATAGAATTTAAATTTTCCCTGTGGATATTAATATTAATGTAGCCTAATAGTTGCCAAAGGTGAATCAACTGAACCTTATAGGTTGGAGCATGTGGAAACAAACCTGTCTTATCTTTGCTGCGGTGCAGACCATTAGCTAATGCTATTTCACAGACAAAACACTGTTTTAAAGTCAATCTAAAAAACATTTCCTTTAGCTGAGGACGGGGGCTTGAGCTGAGTCACTGAGCAGTCAGTTTCCATAACAACCAGCATACCACAGCCTGGTTGGTAGCCCCTGTAACAGATCCTCCTGACGATTTCCAAAGAACAAACTGCATTTTATTCTTGACAAAAAAAAAAAAAAAATTCTGATGTCATCCAGGACTTTCATGCAAAAACATGTTTAGACAGGATGCATGTACCACAACAATAAAAACAGGAGTGAGGAAGTTTTTGTTCTCAAAAAAAATACCCACCAACAATTGCTTTATACATTAATTTACTGTTAATCATGCTGATCATCTGTCGCTTTGATACTTACTGTAAACTATACATACTGTATATATCCTGCAAGTTGCGTGATAAAACATAAAAACACAAGCGTAAAACTACAGAATTGCTTACACAGAACAAAACTGGCATTTTAAAAATGACCTATCAGCATCTTGACTCGAAACCAAAGGGAGAGCTGTTAATTAGCCACAGAGAACTAGAAAGTATGACTGTTGTACAATGAGACTGGACAGCATCGGTCATTATTCAAATGACTTGTGTTTATATTTTTCTGATTGGTGACTTCTCTCAGAGGCAAAGGCACAAGGTATTTTCTTTCCATAGCAGACGCTGAAATTCTAGTTCATGCCTTTGTTTCCTCTAGACTGGATTATTGTAATGTTTTGCTTTCGGGGCTACCGCGTGCTAGCACTAAAAGTCTGCAAATGGTTCAAAATGCTGCAGCTAGAATGCTAACCAAATCGAGAAGGTTTGACCACATTACGCCAATCTTAGCCTCCCTTCATTGGCTCCCGATTAATGTTAGATCAGACTTTAAAGTTCTCCTAATGACTTATAAAATTCTAAATGGGTTAGCCCCCATACTATCCAAACTTCTTAACCATATGTTTCCTCCCATGCTCTAGATTCTCTGGGGTGGGGCTGCTGTCCCAGAGTCAAAGAGTCAGGCTGAGACCCCTACTATCGGGCCCCTTCCTCTGGACCTCCTATTGATAGTAGACAGACTGACTCAGTTGAGCCTTTAAATCCAAGCTAAAACTCATCTTTTGTACATAACAGCTAGCATATTCTGATTCTAATTCAGGTTATCATTTTCCTTTGGCGGGTTAGGTCAGTCTCAATGCATCAGTTAAGCAGTAGTTGTTAATGTTGTCCATGATGTCCTGCCGACGAGATTACTATAAACCGTCTTAATATCGCTGCATCACTCTAACTGTGTGTTTCTTCCCTCAAGCACATTAGTGCCCAGGCTGCGCTTCTCTCTCTCTCTCTTCTACTGTCTCTTACTGCAGGGTTCTGCCTCCAGAGCTGGAGAGTCTCCTGCTGCTCCCATGATCCAGCTCAACCCATGATGCGACAATAATTAAAACATTTACTAGTGTTAGTGATAGTGTTAGTACTAATAAGTCATTATTATTCCTTTAGCTATAATTATTATTATTATTATTTTTATTATTACTACTACTACTATTTACATTGTGACTGTGTATCTGCAGTGTTGTCTTTCTCTTACCCCACCCCCCTCTCTCTGTCTAAACCCAACCGGTCAAGGCAGATGGCCGCCCACCCTGTGTCTGGTTCTGCTCGAGGTTTCTGCCTCTTAAAAGGAAGTTTTTCCTTGCCACAGTCGCCTAGTGCTTGCTCATGGTGGGATCTGTTGGGTTTCTCTCTGTAAATTTTATAAGATAAAGAGTACGGTCTAGACCTGCTCTATATGTACAGTGCCTCGAGATAACTTGTGTTGTGAATTGGCGCTATATAAATAAAATTTGACATGACTTGACAAGTAATGTGATGTGATGTAGTGATGTACTCCGATGTAGTAGAAGTGGAACAGCTCAGATCAGCACTTACATAGTAGAAAATAACTTGCTTGTTAGCACTTACAGGCTGAGTATTGCTAAGGCAAGTGGCCCTTTACTTCAGCAGCTTCATGTTTGACTGTGATTTTGGAGGAGAGGGACACAAAGGAAGGTTGTGAGACACTACAATAATGGTCATGTTATTTTTTTTAACCTTGGATGCCTCCTTTTCTCAAGGTCTGGCTTCTTCTGTCGGTGCCAGGTTGTGGTGGATATTGACTAAATGTGTGTGCAAAGTTTCTGACTGACTAGGTGATGGTGGTTCAATGCAATGCAAATTCAGTTCACAATTATTGCAATGGTGGAATGTTATTTGGGGGGGGGGGGGCTGCTCATTTAGGAGCCTCACTGCCTGTGGATAGAAGCTGTGGGCCAGTCTGGTGGTTCTGGCACAGATGGACCTGAATCTTCTTCCAGAGGGCAGCAGGAGGAATAGGTGGTGTGCAGGGTGGTGTTCATCACGTAAGATGTTGTGCACACGGTGTAGACAGCGGGTGGTATAGATGGTGTTTAAGTCTGGTAGACTGGTCCCAGTTATTTTCCCGGCTGTCCTGACTACCCTCTGGAGTGCCTGCTGCTCAGCTTTAGTGCAACTGGAGAACCACGCTAAAAAGCCATAGGTCAGGATGCTGCCAATAGAAAAAACGTTTCCGTTTTCTCAGGTAGAAAAGGCGCTGTTGGGCCTTCCCTACAGCCAAGGCAATGTTCCCCAGGACAGGTCCTCTTCGACAGACACACCCAGGAACTTAAAGTTCTTAATTCTCTCCACCTCCTCCCTCCCAATGAAGAGTGAAGTAGGAATGGATATTGTGTTTTTGCGCAAGTCCACAATCATTTCTTTGGTCTTTTTGATGTTCAGGACCAGGTTGTGGTCTCCACACCATGATGCCAGATGTTGCACTTCGCTCCTGTAAGCTGACTCATCGCTGTTTTTGATGAGCCCAAGTGTCATCAGCAAATTTTACGATGAGATTGGATGGGAAGAGGGCACAGCAGTCATACGTGTAAAGTGTGTAAAGCAGCGGACTAAGCACACATCCTTGTGCGGCCCCGGTGTTGATAGTAAGGGAGGATGAAGTGCGCCTGCTGACTGACACACTGTGAGTGGTTAGTTAAAAAATCTAAAATCCAGTTGCATAATGTGGTGTTTAGTCCAAGGTTGTGTAGTTTGGACTGGAGTCTGTTCAGCTGAATTGTGTTAAAAGCCGAATTGAAGTCAACGAAGAGTAGCCTTACATAGGTGTTTTTGTGCTCTAAATGTTCTAATAGAGTGTGCAGCACAATAGCAATGGCGTCCTCTGTTGACCTGTTCTCCTTGTATGCAAACTGGTATGGGTCAAGTGTCCGCGGTAGTGCATGGTTAATGTGCTTGATGGCCAGCCTCTCTCTCCAGACATTTGGCTGGTAAGGGGGTGAGTGCCACAGGCCTATAATCATTCAGACATGTGACATTTGTGTGTTTTGAGGGGGATGTTGTTTTCCTATAGTCCGTGACTGCCTTAACACAAGTCAATCACAGCTGTTAATCATGACACCACACCCACTTTTTATAGCATCAAATAACACCAAACTTATAAGTAAAATGAACACTTGAACAGACATCTGCGTGATTAGAACGTGCACTTTGACATTTTACTTTTTGGGTCATGTCCGTTCCACTGACATGGAAGCGGCAGGGTTTATGGTGTTTACTACAGCCAGCCACCAGGGGGCAATTGAGATGTTTTGGCTTCACTTTTGTGGAGCTGTCATGTCCTCCATCTCTATATACAATCATCTGTATCATTGACTAACCACACCAAATCTAACAGCTGCAGTTCAAATTACAGCATGTTATCATATCTTCCTTTATAAACAGTTGAGAGCAAGAGCTCCTTATATTACCTCCAACTCAGTGATGTAGGTTTTGACGGATGACATGCAGATCTTTGTCTAACACTGTGGAGCCCCAGGGCATCCTTAATTATTCTACTGACCAACCTTCATCTGTGGTGGGGACTACCATCTGAATCAAATTTAGCTCCATTAGCTTATGGACTCTTTTGATGTGTCAAAGTCTGCTGCAGAGAGAATGGTACACAGATCTGTAAGAGACATCAAAGAGAGGGTCATCTTTTCTAAAACACCAAACACCTCAAGTCAGTGAGCGAAGGACTGGCTTAGCATGATGCTGTTAACAAGGCAGTGGGAGCCTGAGAAGAGTCCCACCCACCTACCAAACTCAGGGCACTTCTAGGAGATTATTCATCTTTAAAATAGGAATGTTAGCCGGACGTGATGGTAATTAACAAGTGCAGCTAAAGCTACTTCTATGGTTCCACATTAAATTACATCAGCTTAATGAGTTATTGCTTGTGTAAACTGTAAAACATTGGCATCATGTTATGAACAAATCAGCCCGAACAGCAATCTACAATACATATGCTCTTCATGATTTCCTGTTGAAAAATGAACATTAAAATCATTTAACTTGCTAATTCAAAGACATTTTACATTTGGACAGTATGTTAGAGTTTATAGCTGTAGGCCTGAGAACAACTATGGTTTGAGAGTAAAAAGGTCATTCTTAATAATCTGACCACACGGTCCATCATTGTCTGTTCTGAAGCTGGCTAACAGACAAAAACACATGATATCGGCTAAATATGCTGGTTAACTTAACTCTGGTCTGAATTCTTAGGTCAATGTGATATTTCGTTTTTTCCTTTTTAATACATTTGTAAAAATTCCTAAAATTCCTCTATGGTTTGGTCAGTATAGGGTATTGAGTGCAGACTGATGAGGGAAAAATAAATGGAAACAATTTCAGCATAAGGCTGCAACATTATAAAATGTGAAAAAAAGTGAAGGTGTCTGAGTACTTTCTGAATGCACTGTATATTTACACATGGTTTATTTAAAAGCAGTGTCCTTTATGTAATTAATCTCTTTCATTCTGTTTCAAGCACATTTCATCAGCTGTTAAGATAGATAGCATGCTGCAGAAAATGGGAAAATTAAATGCCAAGTTTCTCATGAGAATTTGAAGGCTGGAAAATAACAAGGCTTTTGCCTTTGTTATGTTGATCAGATCAAGTCTGACTGATGAAGAGAAACACTCAGGCAGTGAGAATAGAATGAAAGGGGCATCTGCTTGAGTAGTTTTCTGGTCCAAAGGGACTTTTAATCAGACTCAGAAAACTGATAAGATGCTTGTTAGCAGCAGGTCAATTTTTTTTTTTTTTGAAACAACTGAAAAAAGTTAAACTGTTGGTGCTTGCTTTGATAAGATCTCTGTTATTGTCTTAACATTCATTCATTCACTCCCACAAATCTTTCTGAAATTATGACCAGAACTAGAAATACAGTACTCCAAGAGTCTACGTTACACTGATTTGGTCTCTGTGTTTGTCCAAAATGATTTACAATAAGTGCATTCAAACTCCACTGGAACAAAAGGCAGATGTCATCAGAAACTACAAGTACATCCCTCCAAAAAATAAAAAATAAAAGCATGTTGTACTACAAATGCATGTTTTTCTTTTTCATAAGTTAGATCAGCAAATGCTAGCATGGAGTGAGGAGGTGCAGCCTGGCAGAAGGGTTTCATCCTGCAGAAGACAGTGACTCCACTGTCCTAACATCAGTCCCAGAACACAACAGAGCCTGACCCAGATGTGGGACCACGGGGTCCTCTCAGTGAAGGAGCAGTCAGTTGGTCGGAGGCAGTAAATGTGTGGACGTTTTAACCGTGGTTTGGAGGTGGGGCATTGGACTCAGCGTGGGCACCCCCTCACCTGGAGAAACATTAGCTCAGTCTTGTTCAGGCTAAGCTTCAAGTGGTCCTCCAGCTGCCAGACCAGCAATGATACCTCCACCAGGGATAGGGACAGGGATAGCTTGGTGTCGTCAGCTCAGCTGCTTTGGGTGAAATGTTTTGTTTGCTGGTGAAGTCATAAAATCAACATCTGGTCAGCTGAGTTGGTCCTGGGGGAAGTTTTCTATTGATCTTATATTGTAATACATAACAACAATAAAATATTTATAAAAAATCCAGCTTTTATGACCATACGTAAAAGGATGGATTATTAGGCATGGCAGGCAACTACCTGTGGTCCCCAACTCAGAGAACCTCCAACAGACCCAGATATACTAAGATATTTAAATCGTGGTCCTGTTCCAACTTTTATATACTGTTATAACTCTGTCATTGTCCATGTGTCCCAACACTCCACAGATAAAGTAATCATCAGACAAGTCGCTGTGACTGTGTACTGCTGTGCTCATTAACACACTGATTACCAAGGATGCTAAATCAGAAGCCTAATTAAAACCCTCAAAGTAATGTGTTATTTTACATCATGGGACAATAATACAGAGTTATCCCAAAGGGCAATCTGTAGTGTCTCTGTAACCTGTGTAACATGTTATCTCTCCCTAGGGAATCTATGCCACCACTCATGGGTTTAGTATCCATATCTTGAGTTTCTGTATCAGTCAACTAAACTCTCTTCACTGTCTCTTTTTTCTACTTTAGTTATCTCATTTTCAAAATAATGCACATTTCATTTGGGGTGTTGCCATCCTGGGAGAACAATCTCCCATCAGGATAGAAATGTTTCATCATGACTTCTGGTGATGCCAGCACCCAAGAAACTACACTCAGCCGGAGGTCTGTCACATTATTCTGCAATATTGGCTTCATTGTTATTGCTGGCAGTAAAATTCATTGTCCCTCCCCTTCAGGCCACAACAGTGACAGAAAGCTGAAGAAAATGAAGCATTACAAATGGAACATGACATGATACAATGGAAAAATATCAGAATAAAACCAGATAATAAGATTATAAGTAATGTTTTGATGCTTGTGTTTTATATTATTATAATATTTACTCATATTGGAAACTTTTTCCAGTACAAATATTTCAATTCCAATAATTCTTTTTTCAGTTCAGGTTTAGTTTTCAATGCAAATTTTATTTTTAGTGTCAAAAACTTAATGCCACTGTAGCCCCGTACTGCTCAGTCTGCTTGTGCTTCTCATTCATTTCTGGTGATTCCAGCTGTCTGGAATAAGCTAGTTGTGTGTCATGTGAGGGTTAAAAATATCATGCTTATTCAGTATCACACCACATCTGTTCAATTTCAGCATTTAATTACCTTTCACACAGCATTTTAATAATTTGTAGACCTCCCTTAAAAACTCAACTTTCAGAGATATAATCAAGACCTGAATGTTGATGTGAATGCTGTTCACAAGTGGGAAACTGGTAATTACAGTAACTGTGAACGTGGCATTTGGGAGTTTTGTGAATATGGTCCCTGATTCTCCTCCTTGCTGTGCACCTGTCCCTCATTCTCTGATTGAACCACAACAAAGAGACACAGGTTTATATTTTTATATTTGTGATAGAGAAGCATCTATAACCAATTTTAGCCGTGTAAAAGTGAATTACAGTATTTTAAAGCAAGTTCTAAGTTGGGCTACGATCAGAAAATTCTAAATTCTTTAGGAGCCACAATGAAGAGCAACAACGAATAGGCAGACACAGGGAATGAGCGATAACCCTCGTGCATTTTACAATGTTTTACAGGCTATGGAGGAAAAAAAAAAAAAAGCAAGTGTACACACCAACAAAAAAAAAAAATAGTCAGTTTGGGACCCTTTATTAAAATATCTATTTGCAGATTAATATTGGTTCTTTCAAGTTCACTAGTTCCCAGGATCCTTGGACGTGGTATGTGGTATATTGTGTGCATGTGTATGTTGTATCTCTTTGGTGATCCGTCCTCTGCTGATTATTCATAGCTATCACATTTGGGACAGGTAATACAATCCTCACGAATATTCCGTCCTGAAATAAAACCTGACCGTTGCTCTGTCTGTCAAAACTCGCGAGTTCTGGGCTGCAGTTCTCTGGATGGTGATGGTGTTGTGATACTTCTCTCACGTTCTCCCTCCAGCTCTGGAGCGTCCGTGGAGTAAGTGGTCTGACTTTTCTCCTTTCTTTTCAGGTAACTCTGGTTCTTTTCTCCCGTTTTCTCCTCTCCTCCCAGGCTCGTGGCCACTCCATTCTTCGATACTGAGGCCGGGAAGAGTCTTGTATGCCCAGGTCAATGGGCCAGAGCAGCCTCTCATTGGCCGCTGAGGTCAAGGCCCCACGTGAACTGCATTCAAGCAATGGACTTCCAACACTCCATGATCTGTAAATAAGATCCTCCATCACATTGATTCAGCAGCGTGCCTCATTACCTGATTACATCCAGTATTCTAACTTCACATCTAATATTGACCTTTTCCAACAATAGTATCATCATTTCTTTGTTTTGAAATTGCTGCCTACTTGAGACTGCAGATACATGAAATAAAGGCTCTACACTATGGTAATCCAGGTATAATAAATAAAACAGTAACACATATGCACCATTATATTAATTTACATGGGTCTGTCCAAATAATCAATATAACAAATATCTATCTTCATTAAAAGTGGTGTTATATTTGTGAATAAAGACAGTGACTATGAGGCTGCAGAGCTGGCTGCTTTAATTTGATAGCTGCACCAGATTAACAGCAGCAGATCTATACAGACTGCTGGGAGCCCGAACAGAAAACAATGCAAACAGATACTTAGGGTATGCAGTGTGCTTGGAACCAACTCAAAGACAGACAGCACTCTATGACATGAAACAGCAGCTCACTTATCTGGCTTTACTTTAATGTTGTTTCAAACAGCTGTGCAGAACAAATTATTCTCAGCCAGAATCAGGTCAGCTCCATCTCCAAACTTCTCAGTTACACTCTGCCTTCTCTCACCAAACCTCTGTTTTCTCACTGTCTAACTGATGCCACATCTGTAGCAGTCTCTCTGTGGCCTGTAGCTGTTCATCTGTCATCTGTCATCATCAAAGCACAGTGGCTATACAGTAAATATATGATGTGATTTACACAGTTAAATATGATTTCACTTTGCTCTTCATAGTGAACCCTGTAGCAGTTGCTGGCTGTTGACCTGGGGTGCTAGTCAGAGTTTCATCTGACAAAATAACATTTTAGTTTTCAGTCCATAAAACTGTACAAAGGAACTGATACATATACCAACCCTTAAACCAGCACACAAAATACAGTGGCAAGCAAGAGACCTTTGGACTTTCGGTTTTGTCTGAGCGGTCCAGACTAAAGGACCAAACTTTCAGACAAAAAGAGATGGTCTCAGTCTGAATCAAACAGAACCACGGTTTGGTTTGTTTGCAGTGTGAAAACACTTGTTTGGATGGTTCATGCTTTCAGACCAAGTACAGGAAGTTGAGGCGGGCTTGTCACCCAAGTAAAAATGAGCCATGACAGCACATGTGGGGGGAGGATGAGAAAAAATATTTTTGCTGTAATTTGGCCCAACAATGAAATCGAAAGGAAACTTGAAAAATTGCAAATATATATATATATATATAAAGTTGTTATTTTCTGAGAAAATGAGAAAGAGAGAATGTCTGCCTGTCTATAAACCAATCAGGGTCAAGTAGGAGGAGATGCAGCACACGTAGGTGATGACAACAAGCTGTAGGTATGTCATGCAAAATTCTTTAGTGCACTTGCAAAATTGCAATATGAAACCAAAACCAACCAGATCAAGTGTACAGTATACAGTGTAACAAAAACATGACCCTCGGTCCGGACTTTCAGGCGTGAAAACCCCCTGATATCACTGCCAGGAAATATTTCTCAGCTCAGGGCACAGTAGCTTTCATCCTCAGTCAGGTTAATAAGAATTCACAAAGGCTGAAAATGGAGTTGTTGTCTAGGTGTGGCACTGGAATGACTGAAGAACAGGGCTCAGAGGAGCTGAATGTCTCCACTCTGAGAGTCATCTCTTTCATCACCAGAAACACTGAAGATATCTCCATTTTACCTCTCCCTTTCAACCTTCAGACTTTGCTAAATGGCAGATTCTGTGTTTTACAAATCACCATCTTTCCTGGGGTCTAATTAGCCTCAAGTGCAGACTACTGTCTTTACCTGACCTACTCCAGTCAGTCCACATTAATGTCCTTTTCTCTTACATTCACAAACAAACATCCAGTATCCACAGGAAAAACACATAGAATCTGCTGGCAAAAATGCATAAACTAGATGTTTTGACAATAGTGCCATCAAAGGATAGGGAATGCACATGTAGAACAAAGACGCTGGGACGGTAATTACTTTTGACAAAGTGGAAAGACTTGTGATATAAATGCTGTGCTTGTCATCGTGTGTGGACGTTAAGCAGGTTACTTTAGAGAACGCTCCAATTAGCCAAATTGGTGACAACAGAAAAGAGACCAAAGTATTTCACAGACCGTGCTTGTCTCCAGTGTTCCCACATCATGCCAACACTCACAGCTTCAACACTGGGAGAGCTGCAGCAGAACAACATCCAAGCCAGCAGAAACACTAACAAGCAAACTGGATTAACCTCCACAACTCATCCTGAATTATCAGGAAATTCCTACAATAGCACACTTCTCACACTGCTCTGTCTCTTCACTGTGCTCACTTACATTTTGCTCTTTTCAGCAAACTCTTAAACATACTGTTAATCTAATTTTGGAGACTATTTTTCAACTTGCAGAGAACCAAACAGTTCAGTTTTCATGTTTTTCACATTTTATTTTACCATTTATACCTTTCCAGAATTGTTTATATATTTTTATTGAAACAGATGACAAAATCTTTACAAAACACCTCTCATATATATAGTTACATACAGAGAATACAGGGCATTTGCTGGGCACTATTTTCAGCAGTGGATTAATCCACATTTGGTGCTGTGGTGAGTATTGTGGCAGCAGGATGGTGTGTGTGGAGCTCAGCCTGAATAAACTACAGTGTGTGTGTTCCTGATGATGAAGGAACATGCATGAGGCTCACTGATGTGTTTTTAATAGTTTGTGAACAACAGTGCAGCTCTGTGGCTCAGAGAAATCAGATATATCAGATACACATACAATATCTGTTAGTAAAAACAAGTAATCAAATGAACATTTTACTAAACTACTTCTTAACCCAACTGGTCGAGGCAGATGGCCGCCCACCCTGAGTCCGGTTCTGCTTGAGGTTTCTGCCTCCTAAAAGGCAAAAAAGTTTTTCCTTGCCACTGTCGCCTAGTGCTTGCTCATGGTGGGATTTGTTGGGGCTCTCTCTGTAAATACCTATTTTAAAGAGTATGGTCTAGACCTGCTCTATATGAAAAGTGCCTTGAGATGACTTTTGTTGTGATATGGCGCTATATAAATAAATTGAATTGAATTAAATGTAATGCAATGTTACCTGACTAAGAAAAATTGATTTTTGTCCACTCTGCACATCACATTTTGTCCCATTTGTTTGTGACGGTTGGCTAACCATAGCTCTTTTTCACTCTTTTTTGTTATATTCACACCAAAAAAATATATATAATTATATAGTAATAGTAGTAGTTATTCACTTATAGTATTTTATTGTTTTAAATGATTTCATTTTTATCCATAGTTTTTTGCTGTTATAAACATTTATGCAGTGGTTGATTACACAGATTTGAAGGCAGCTGTTGACATTAAAGACAGGAGGAGTTTCCAGTGTAGATGTGCTTTCCTTATGATGACTTTAATGTTTGAGCTTCACTGTGTACAATATGTGCAGATTTATTTTTATTTTTTTCACATTTATCTCCTGAAGTTTCTCTGTACTCACCATAACTCTCTCTTTGAAATTACAACTAGTTACAACTAGTATGACAAAGACAAACATGGTTCAGTATGTTCAATTCAGTTTGGTTCAGTTCAGTCCAGTCCTTTATTTAGGAGGAGACTCAGAGCCTCCAGGTCACAAACACAGAAAATGAACTTTTCAGTGATGAAGGACACAGTGTCCAACTGTTGCAAAATGAATAATATCTATATTCATAGATGCTGGAGTTTTGAATGAAGAATAGGAAATTCTAAATAAAGTTAGTTAATAAAAAAAAACTGTGTGTAAACTCTTAACAATACCTTTCTTTTAGCAGAATTTCATTAGCAGAGTGCTGAAACAGAGAGATAAAGCACAATGAGCTACAGTAAGCAGGCACTGAAAATCAGCAGGCTGACAACCTTTGTTTCGAGACACCTTAGAATAATTGTGATTTGAAATATTGATAGCTCGTTGGAGGTCCTGTGATATTTCTAGAGAACTGAGGGACTTAGAGCTTTTAGAGCTATATGATTTGAGACCAGTCAGTTTGGAGAAAAGTCCATTTTGATATGTATCTGGGCTCCAGCTGATTACAGTGTACCTTTTGAGATGATCACTTAGAAGTGAAATTACAGAAGGGACTACACTTATACAGCACAACTAGGATGTAGTAATGTGATCATTTGTGTTAAAAGTGTCATTGTAATCTTGTTGACTTTTTAAGTTGCAAATGTCATCTCTCAGTGTTCCTAATTACATCAGTAATCAGTATGTATATAGAGAGCCTCTATCATACTGAGCATTGCAAGACATGAAAAGGAGTAGGGAGACAAAGGACACACACACAATGACACAGACACACACACACACACACACACACACACCGTCACCTTTTGAGCTGGTTTGTTGTATATAATGAGCTTGTATCATACAGATGAATAACCGGCTTTGGCACTGAGCCACGCTGTTGCTTTACCATCAAACATAATCAGCCTGTGTTTCTGGAAAATAATGTGCTGAATTCAATCAGTGGAGAAATTCAGAGCCTGGTTTCCCGATGATCTGATGCATAATGCAACACATGTACATGAGCACACTGGATGCAGAGTTCACAAACACAGAACACATTGTTGTGTGTCAGAGATTAACCAACATATGGTAGATTCTGTGTAGGATTAAAAATAACTTGATTGTGGCACCACCTTTTGGTAACATCAACAAAGACTGTGGAAGACAGCACGTTTAATTACTGACTGTCTAATTGGGAAACTGCGAACAGGTGTGTGAGTGGGCAGGGAAGGTCAGGTGACTGGGACAGGTGAGGAAGTCTGAGGACATCTGGTGGATGGCTGAGGAATGACAGAGGGGCAGACTGATGAAAATGTTAGTTTGTCTGGAGGCCAATGGATCTGAATTCAAAGAATTCAGAGGACATGGTTAAGAACTCTGTCTTCTGTTAAAACAGACAAAAAAATTAATAGCGGAGCAGAGGCAGAGGGTGTATGTCAGATTACTGTGTGGATAAAGAATACATTTTGGTTTATTAAAAGAAGCAGCTTCCTTAAAACCTGTACTGAGAGAAGAACACACACTCTGTCAGTTATTGTCTTTCTATCATCACTAAAGTCCTCATCATGCTCTAGGATGGATGGACTGAATGACACCCCAGATCTGTGTGTAGACAGCAGACAGTGGACGCACACATGCTTCTATATAAATTACAGTCATGGGTATGTGTTTGTGATCCACATGCACTAAAGAAAACACAATGCTAACCTTGTGACAGAAAGAAGAGGTTCTTTGTTTGTTGTATTTGACTGAACAACATGAAAAAGTCAGAAAAAGGAAACAGTGTGAGCGACAGCTACAATCAAAACAGGACCATGGATATGCAGATAATACAGATAGTCCAGCACCCTCGCAGATTTGTGTAGATGTATGTGGCATATTTTAAGACTACCACAAATGACTATTGGGGGGGATTGATGTAAATGGTACAGATCGGCACAACTATCCTGGTTTGACTTTTGTCTTGGTTTCTATATTTTCCAGGATATGGAGTTTGCATGGAACTTGAAAAATCCTAATCAATGAGCTACATGATGATAACAGTACCCAGGTTTCTGATCATCTGCCTGCATTGTGTATTGTGTATTTCTCACCACCTCAGCCTCTGTACCAGCAAGGAATATTCAGAAACCTGGATCAGATGTTTACATGCTACACCTGTACTCTGGTTTGTATCAGAGTATTCCAGGTAGCATATGCAGTTTCTCAAAACCAGGATGAGGTTAATCCAGGTTTCTGAAACCAGGATATGAAGTTTATTGTGCAAAAGATAACTAGGATACTCCACCCCAGTCAAGGATTATCTATTCTTAGCCAGGATACTAGTGAGCTTGTAAACACACTCAGTGAACACTCAGGGAAAGCTGATCTGTAGAACATGTTGCATACATTTCTGAGAAGCATTTTTGGCAGTTCTTAAACATGAAACATTTCCATAACTTCTTTGACCAGATTATAGGTGTAAACAGACAGGCATTTGGGTTCAGTGTCTTGCTCAAGGACATGTTGGCATGCTGTGGTTGGAGTGGCTGGGGATCAACTCTGCAGTTAGTGGACAACCTGCTCTACTTCCTGAGCTACAGCTGCCCCAAACACTGAAACACAACATTGTTGCTACGCAAAGTTAGATTGCCCAGAAAAGGGCCAGATATCCTTAGAAACAGGTTAGAGGGAGCACCAACAGGAGATCCATCTCATCACCGCCAGTACAAGTAGAGTTCTTTTTTGTCTAGGTTTGTGGGTTTGTAGATTAATGGAATTTCATTCGTGAAAGAAACAGTAGAAATCTCAGCAGGCTTAGGGTGTGTGTCCATACAGCATTTTTCTGAGCACCACCATCTTGATTAAAGTGTTTGCAGTGAGGAGAGTGTGTGTGCTGATGTCATCAGTGTTGCACCTTTTCAGGCAACCATCAGATGACTTGTCACCTGTCTATCCTGAGCTGCATGATATGTCCAACAGAAACAACAAAGACTACATCTGTGCAGGCCAATTAGCCCAACACTGAATGTTGCCGGTGAGAGTTTTGCTTTTATGACCATGTGCATTGGAAGCTTTTGTTGGCTGCAAGCGTAGCATTAGCTACCTAGCTAAAGTAAGTCTGATGGTAATAAAAGCAACGGGACAATGCTAGTCTATCATACAATGGCAGTGGTGATATGTTGTCATAGAAACATAAACCCACACACAGTACTTTTGCTGTGCCAGAAAAAAACACTATATGGCCACAAGCCCTGAGTCTGCATGAGCCAACTTGTGAGTGAGCATGACTGCCTTGTCATCATTCTGATTGGTTCACATAACAAACAGTGACCCAGCCGTACACCTCAGCTACAGTTTTCTTTCAGCTTTCACTCTTGTTCTTCCAGCAGAGGCAGCAGTCCCCTCCTCCCCTCTCTGTTCTCTCTCGCCTCACCTGTCACTTCTGATATGTGACTCACATTAGTGTCTTTATCCCCATAATAGGTGCTTGAGTCATAATAAGGTTGTTGAGGAGAGGTCTATGCCACCACTTCTTTGTGCAAGGCCTTTATGCTACCTTCAGCCTTTCAGTGCAGCAGGAGCGTGAGAAGGATCTTAACGACAGCCAGATTATTGTTTCCACATGCTTTGCCCTTTCCCTCTGCAGATAAATGACAACATTAGCATAAACGGCCCTTTTGGAGAGGCAGTCATTTAGCTCAGCAGAGAGCAGGAAGATGACAGCAGACATTGGGGTGAGGGGGGGGTGAATGAAGAGTGAAGTAAGATGGACTTTTCTTTTCTCATCCATTGTGGCCTGCAGAACGCAGCAAAGTTTTCTGAGCAGCTGTTATTAAAACAGTCATTAACACAGGTACGCCATCAAACCACTACATTACAGCTAGAAAATGAAAAGATGCCTAAGGCGCTTTAACAAGTTCTTCTAGGAACAACTAGGCATATTTTACAGCCTGTAGCATGAGCTTTCCAGTATTTCTAATAAGTGGTGACAGATACATGCCAGTGTAACACCATCACTGTAAATGGGTGGGCTAAACACAGTTTTTAATGCTGCATCTGATTTTGTGTTAATTATTTATCAGTTAGTGAACATGGAGGCAGCCCCTAGAACAACAAACGAAAACATTTAAAATATGGAGATTAGGTGTGACCTCCAGTCTCCTC
>BRZM01002098.1:0-63412 GCA_033238685.1 Lates japonicus
GGAGGGGCATTCTGCAGGAGAAGATTATGATATTGTTTCGGGGATCTGCAGCAACTTCAAGTGCAAACTGAGGACAGACTGTGGGGTAAATGCTGACACAGGAGAAGTAATGAAGAAACTGTTCCTCTGCCAGCTTTACTTTAAAAGAACTGGAACCTTTTTGTCAGTGCAAACACTGCTTTTGTCTTTGATAACAGACGTCTTCTTGAATTCTGTCTAAATGAATGACATCGACATTATAAGTTACAGCAAACCTGGTTGAGTGTGGCTTGAGGGTAACTCCTTAAAACTGACAGTGGCACTAGTCACAAGTCTAAGCAAGCAAAGATTCATGATTTTTCCTCTGAGGTTGTTAATGTTGCAGCAAGTGGACCAATCTACATGGGCTAATGATTGCTCAACAAAACACTGTTTCAGAACAGTGCAACATTGTTTGGTGTTCTTTATTTGTGAAGGGAAAAAAAAATCAATGCATTCTTCATCCTGCATAAGAACAGCGAGTTCTGGTTTAATTTCCCCAAACCTCGACTGTGGACCTAGATGATTCAGTGCCTGGAGGCAAAACAAATACAAAATGAGATTCTTAGAAGATCCCAGATTCTCCTACAGCAAAGACTGAGCCCGCAGAGGCACACACACACACACACACAGCTTGGGGGCAGTTGTAATGCAATCCTGTACTAAGTGTTATGAGATTCTGTACCATAATCATGATTATTTTTAAAGCGTTCCTTTGGCTTTTCTGCTGTTGAATTGGGTTCCCTTCCTCAAAAAAAGAGAGGAAGGAAGGAAGGAGGGAGGGAGGGAGGGAGGGAAGAAGGAGGGAAAGAAGGAATCATCCCACCATCAACCAACCACATAACGCAATCAATAAAATTATTATTTACTACAGAAATGATGATAAATTCCTCCAACTGCAGTAAATGTGCCACTATTGATAAATAAGAGATTTATATAATAACAATATATTGTATTAATTTAGACATTACAGATTTCAGATACAGAATGTACTTTAACCTATTCTAGTAGCTGCAGCTTAGTACATTAATCTATTTTATTTGGTTGTGCTTATCCACAACACTCTGTCCTGACAAGGAAAAACTGAAAAAATAACCCAACTCTAAACCTGAAAATAAATTCACAGAGTTGATGTGAAGTTCAGTGCCCATGGCAATATGAGGTCTCAAGGATGGTGTTTATGCTTTTAGCTTGTATCATTATGGGTTAGGAGCTTCATGTTGGACTGGTTATCTACTCACAGTATTACTCATATTATCAGTATCATTATTACTATGCCAGTTCTTCCGGCTTATACCTATCACTGCCAGGCACGTGAAAAGAACCTACCACATGTTTATTATAGATATTGTATGTGCAGGTACAAATACACACGCACACTGTGTATATGTGTGTATGTGTGTGGTATGAAAACTGGGAACCCACTACACTTGTGATGTCTGACAGCCTCGCAGGGACCAAAATACTGGACCCAACATGTTTAACTGGCTGTTTGAGGGTTAAGGATTGGTTTCAGGGTTAGAATTTGGGTTAAGATAAGGGTAGGGTTGATGCTTTCAGTTGTGATGGCTATGGTTAGGGTAAGGGCTAGAGAATGCATTATGTAAATGACCTCACAAAGATAGGTGTACAAAGATGTGTGTGTGTGTATATATATATATATCTGATAGAGTGATGCACTCGTTTTGTGCCCATAAAATGGCCTACAAATGTATGTGTACGCACTGCACATTACATACATATCTGTGTATACTCCAGTGTTATTGATTTGATGACCTTGTATTTTGCAGTGAGGATTTATATCACTATTCAGCCTGGACTCATTTTACTGGGGCAGGTCCTGTAATGTAATTTTTCCATGTTCTGTGTATAACTCCAGAGAATCTTTAATATGGGATAAAGCTCTCAGCCTGGATGGGAAAACGTGCTGATCTGCACTTCCACTGACAGGAGCAGCTGGTCAGACAACCTGCCGGATGATAAAAACATAATGTAGTATTACTTTACATGTCAGGCCAAATTAGTCTTTGTTTAACTGCTATTTGTTGGCTGAACACAAGTAGGTTGTTCTGTACTTCACAGGCTTTAAAAAATTACAGGCACAGCAGATTCACACTGAATTAAAATTAAGGATGCCACTTGCAACATCCACTATTACCAGCCTCAGAAAAACACTAATCCAGTTTAAATAGGGATTAGTGTGTCTTTCTGCCTGCAGTCCTCTGCAACCATATGAGGAATTAACGAGCTGCTGACAAAATAAACTCTCACACTGCGATAAAAATTGTATGTCAAAGAGGACATACAAGGGTATTCTTAAAGATCCCTATAGATCTGTAGATTCTCAAATTCTCTCAGTCAAACATATGCACACCCAAGCAGAGGACACACTTTCAGATGAATTTAAGCCTTATTTCTCAAAGACTCCTAGCAGGGAGTGGAGACATCACATTAATACAGACAGACTGGAGTTCAGCCGCTTACAGTGATGACTCTGCATTGTTGCATTATTAAAATTTACAAATTAGGAGAGGAGACAGGGAAGTATGCCAGACCAATGGCTGTGAAATAAAAACTCAGCAGAATTTTCTGTCCAATGTCCAAAAATCTGTCTGAATACTGCTGCCACCTGAGCAGCTTCTCTGTTGTCGTACAGGGGAACACAAGGTTGATTTGTTCCTCCTGCGATGAGACTCACTGCTGTGCACTGCAGAGATCTGGCCAGGGACAGAAGGAGGTGGACAAATGGAGACAGCAGCCAACTCAGAGATACTGTATCTAAGTAGTCTTGTCACTAGAAGATTGTAGATTGAATGAGTGTCTCACCTCCCATGACAACCATTGCTGAGATGCTTTTGAGCTAGGCAAAGTGTATAATTGTGTTATTTTAATCCATGACTGTAGATACCTCATTGAAAATGGAACACAAAAAAGGCTACGAGCAATAACAAGAAAGACTTTTGTGATGCTTCATGTTTCTGTCCATCAGCAGCATGTCCAACTAATCCTGATGGGTCATTAGATACAGTAATCAAGACTCAATCAGTAAAGGAGATTAATGCATGGACACGCACCCACACTGAGACACATTCACACACAAGCACATTGAGGCATGTTCGAGAGGAATGTACACACATATTCATACACAAACTTGTTTTAATCACTCCAGTTTTTTTTCTTGTTATCATTGTTGTTTGATTTACTATACATGTGATTAGTAACAATTTATGTGATGATTCAAAGTACCTTACCGCACGAAAAGTAATTTTCATAAGCATGAGAGTCTATTTATGGAAACAGAAAATTTATAGTTCCTTTCCAACTAAATATATGCACAAATGAGAGCTGTTGTTACATTTTAATGCATACCATGCATAGAATATCACAAATCTATTAGGAACTGCTCAGTGCACAGGCTACATCTATCATGCCATTTCATGGGGAATTAGTTTGCATTGTAGTCATGTGAGTCTAAGAATAATAGTAAGAGATACAATCAAAGCACCTGACGTTACCTCCCCTCCCAATAGACCTATGGTGGTCTAATATATGCAGCCTAACGCAGGGAAACAATGTTGATCCAATGACTATCTGACAATAAGACCGGCCCTTTAATTAATTATTAAAACAGATAACATTAGAGAAGCATGATTTCAAACTAGCATGTTGTTACATGAATAAAAGTGAGAGTCCACAAGGAAAGACTGAATAAGGCACTAATTAATATTCAATAAATGAAAAGATGCTATTGGTGAAAAGGAGACATAGCGCAAAGAATATCAAACAAAACTAATGAAGCCTAATGATAATGTGCTGAGCAAGTGTGTATAGAAATGTGTGTGTCTCCACCAAATATTTAGTTTGTACTTTTTGTATTGGTTTACTTAGACTCACATTGTCAATGAAGAAAACCTGAAACTGTACACATTAGTTCTGTCTCAATGACTTTGGAAATTACATTAACATATTACATTAAATTAATACTTGACTACACTGCTACATCTGAGAAGTGAAAGCTTGTTATAAAGCTTTCCTCAGAGAACTGTTACCATTATAGAATCATAACCTGAAATAGTCTGATGATGGTAATTTAGTGCTGTAACAAGAAAATAAAGTAAAGAAAATAATATCACCTGTGGGTGTGTGACAAGTTTTTTATGCAGTGAGTCTAAAATTATAATTTCCCACAGCTGAAAATATCTGAAGATTATCTATTCACTAATTTGAAAATACTTCCACCACAATAAGGATCAAGCTGTGGCTGTGCTGTTCACTCATACTGACTCTCAGTGCATGATGTTTGCATGGATCATGTAACTATGCTATTGTTTCACTACTTAAAATACAGTCAAAGAAATGTATTTACCGTTTCCACATTGACCTCATATGTATTTGTCCATTTGGAGTCTGATGACACAGTTTTACTGAGATGTCAAAACTGAACTGATGAACAGTTTGGCATTACTCTTGACTTTACTGGGCTTGATTCCAGCAGTTTAAGCTGCTGACTATCACTCAGTTAGCAGAAGGTCATACTTGGTCACCAAAGTCAAACAGTGCAAGAACAAGTGTCCAGGGCACAGAGTGGGAATGAGTGAGGCACCATTCTTCCTATTACAAATCAGTGTACCATCAAAAAGCTGTTATTCTGAGGTACAATGGTTACACAATGTTGCTTTAAAAGCATCTGATTCAGCTGTACACTGCTGGAAGATACACTTAGAACCACTTTCCATCCAAAAGTCAGAAAGATCCACACTGAATGAGTTTTGCCTTCTCATTCTGCAGGTTTAGGAACTGCACACTGTCCATGTGGCTTTAGCTGTAAGCGTAATAGACTTGTCTGCACTCATTGCACTAATTTACATTCTCTGGTTCTCATTTACCTTGAGTTCATCTGTTAAATGTTCTTCTGGCTGTAATGTGTCAACATCTATCTCTCTGTAGAAACATATGGCAGTGAACAACATGCTCATAAAACCATACGTTTTAAGGTCATTTCCTCTTGTTGGTATAATCACAGTAAACCAACCGACAGTTGGTTGCATGGAAAACAGACTGAGACAGATGCAGTTTATCATGCAATGATCCTGCACAACCAACAAACTAGTAAAGACTCAAGAATAGCTATTGTGCCCTTACAGCATAATTGGTTCTTTATACACCTGACCCAGGGCAAAAAGAACTATTTACTATGAGGAATAATTGCTGCAGCTTGGGGTAGGCATGGATTTCAGATAATTAGATCCCCATTTCCCTCAATACATTCCCAGAAAAAAAATTATATAAATAGTAACGTGTGCCTTTTTCAATAAATAATAACCTCATTTAAGTCTCTTTGCCCAAAGACACACTGAGAAGGCGGCTTATTTCAAGGTGTTGTTCAGATTAAAGGGAAATATATTCAGTATGATAGGCTGTGATATCGTTTAGGGGCCTTTCATCATATGTGAAGCTGTAACTAAACTGGAACAACTCTGACACGCACTGATACACATCCAAAGACTCATATTCGTAGATGCATACACACACACTCTAGTGCAAACACAGAAATACAAGCAGTGTTATTTGAATAGAGATAAATAAACACAAAAATCCACAGATGCATGCACAGGAGCAGACAGAATTTAGTCAGACAAACACTCCTTTTTACAAGCATACACACCCGCTTCAAGCACAGCATAACAGTGACACAAACACATTCTCTCTCTCTCTCTCTCTCACACACACACATACGAGTGGAGAGACTGAATTAAATTTACTCATGAGAGAAAGGTCGGAGCCAGCAGATTTTCTCGCCATCAGAGTGTATGCTGGGGAGCTGGAGAGTGTGGGACACGATCAATAAATCCTACAGATCAGCAAACCAGTAACGCTCCAATAGAGTCTCACTAAATTACTGCTTTATAGACTTGACTGCACACACATGCATACACACACACACACACACACACACCAATAGCATGAATACAGGTAGAGATACACACAGACATACAGTATGTATCATACACCATACAAGCACACACAATTAAAATGACTAGTTTAATAACTGTCATAAAACTGCTGAGGGCCATAAAAAGTATAATATACAAGCAGAGGCTCCTGTAGGGATGAGACGAGCCCTGCTCAGTCTCCGGCATTATTAAATTAATATATTATTATTACTTATTGCTGTTTTATGGTCATTATCACTCTATTGTTTTATGGTGCTAATAAATGATTCTAAACAAAGCAAACAATAAAAAGAGCAACCATTCTTATTTAAAATACCTTTTTCAATAATCATATAAAAGTGATTGTGGAAATTGTCCTGTCTGGGGCAAATTAAAGGTCTATAAATCAGCGTAGGCTACTAAGAGACAATGAGAGAGTTTCTGTTTTTGTGAAGGAAAAAGCAGATGCAGCCTTTCAGAGAGCAAAAGGTGGCAGAGTTCAGACTCTTACACAGTGTTTTTACACAAAAGCGGATAGTGTTGTTTATTTTTTTCTCTCTGTTGAAACCCAGATATATTTTTTCTGATGACATTTACAGTTAGCTGCATAATGTTTTCTTTGTTTGCTTATTGTGTTTGTATAGTATTAAACCTTATCTAATGAAAAGCTCAAAGAGCAGTCATAGGACAAGATCATGTGTTGAATGTGTTATAAAGTTAGTATGTTCTATCACTAACAATGTCTGAATAACATGGAAACTTTGGATCATTCCTCTGGCTTTCATCTGGATGTTACTTTGACACGTACCACCCACTTAACCCTGTAAAGCCTAAACCATTAAATAATTGACAGAAAATTCCAGTTCTTTGAACTTGGAGCCTTTATTGGTCCCTCTGAACAAACAAACAAAAAAATTTAAAATATTATTTTCCATATATGAGTTTCAATTTGTCACTGGAAGGCCCTCTAATGAGTAAATTACTACCCCGTGTTGGATTATCTGTGCACTGCATGTATCTGATTGTATACATCAGGTTTTTCAGGGAAAAAAATATCACACTGCTCATGTGGAGGGCTGAAAAACTCATGTATCAAATATGATACGTTAGGCGTTATACATTGTTGTAGACCCAGCAAACTCCCCAGTGGCACTGACCTCGCCCAGCAGGACAATGTGCCCACCACAGCATAAAAACTGCTCAGATATGTCTCAAGGAGCACAACAAAGAGCCCAAGGCATTGACCTGGCCTCCAAACTCCCAAGATCCCAATCTGAGGGGGCATCTGTGGGATGTGCTGGAACGAGCCGGACCCATGGAGGTCTCTCCCTGACAGTGTCTCGGTGCTGGGCATCACAGGATACCCAGAAGTCCTATGTCAATAACCCGATGGGTCAGAGCTGTTTTGGTGGCACGAGGGGGACCTACACAGTATCAGGCAGGTGGTTTTAATGTTGTGGCTGATCAATGTAAAGAAGATGTTGACTGACATTTAGACTGTAGCATCATTCAAAGCAGGCTAAATCCAGACCGAGTGTCCTGTCTGCTGTTGTGTAGCAACCAAATCCCTTCGGGGATCAACAAATGTTTTCAGCTCTTTGGTTCACTTCTTAAGTAATTAAAGGTTAATGAAACACAGCAAGTCTTAAATGAATTGTAACAAGGTGACCTTTTGTTGAACTACAATTGAATTGAGAGTAAATATGCAGGTTTAGCAATCCAAACAAAACGTCTTCCAGTGTCTGCAGCATCTGCATCCTTTCTGCAACTCTAACAGTGATACAGTGAGCCAACACAAAATCAGGAGGGAGCATACAGTAGCAGGAAAAAGAAACAGTTGCTTGAGATGGTAAATGTAGACTTCTACCTTTCTGATCAACTATCAAATACTTCTCCTAAATCTGCACTAATGCCTCTGAACACCACCCGGACAAACAGCTTCATCTGCTTCATGCACTGTATGTTCAGCCGGTCCACCATGTGGGCTGCAAATTAGTTCATGTAGACTCTGACCACACTTAGCAAACCTTGCTTGATCTCACTTCATGCTGCATTATTCACAACACAGCATCACTGCTCGCTCAGCCATGCACCACACTGCACCAGCCCCGACTCTCTTTCCACCTATACGGTATATACTGTCACCTTAAAAGAATCTCTCCGTCACTGTGTGCTTTCTCTCTTGGTTCTTTTCAGATTTTGTCTGTCACATAAAGATTCTCCCTTGTTCTCATAAACTTCCTCTTTTAGCTCTCTCTTTGTTGAAAACATTCCTTACCACCTGCCTGGACCTGTCACCTTCATCATCAACACAGAACCAAATCTACAGAAAGCCTCATCACCCTCATTATCAGTGGTTGGGGCCCGGGGTGGTCAGGGACTCTTGAAATTTCTAAGTTTGAGTTTGAGTTTTAGATCTTAGACATGGAAAAATCTTTGCAAAAAGAGCTCCTTTCATCCAGTCCTCAGATCTCTAAGAGGAGAAAAGAAGAGGCACCGCTGCTTCCTCCTAGATTTGGCCACTTATGGTTGTATTTATCTCTCATTAAACTGAATACAGGGAGGTATTCCTGCTGCTCCCGTGCTGCTGCTGTTGCCACTGCTGCATAAGTAAATACTTCTATAGATGCAGGGACTGTTTATCTACTGAACTTTTGCACTCTTGTACTTGTACTGGAAAAATGTAATCACATCGACTGAGCTATGAACAATGAGGTGAGAGTCTTTCATGCTCAGCCTGCTTAAAGGGAAAAAAAAAACATTTAGAGGAACTAATGCTTTTACTTGCACACATGTAATGACCTTGTTAGAGGAGTGTTATTACCTTTGTCCTAGTTTCACTCTCTATAATAAGCTACTGTCATCAATTTTACTTGAACATCTCCAAATAAGAAAATAAAAAGGATTAATAATGTCATTATGTTGCACATTATCATCATAATGCGGGGATATCACAATTCATCAGGCATTTCACGACAAATTTATTACATTTTTATTGCTGACTGCGCCACAATTATTCACCACCTCATGGCTGAAGTTCATTATTTCAACTTCTCCCATTGCACCTGACTACACCTGCAGCCTCCCAGAGGCAGTGAGGGTCAGGGTTAATGACGTGCTGGTAGTGAACATGGTCCTCTCAGACATATGGGCATTAATGTACACAGCCATGTGTGTGTTTACCACGTAATGTGTTTGTTAGATTCTCAAGAAGTGAATGTGATAAATTAGGCTTCAGTTAAAAAGTGCACACTAAGTGATATAAACTGATGAGTTCTGTGTGGGCTGCCTACATACTAATGAACCCCAAAATCTTTTTTCACAAGCAAAATTGCATCATTAAAAATTTAATCTCTGTTGGGTATCTCTTGACCTCTTTGCTTCTTTAGCTCCTCTATCTCATCCAAAATATGTGCGTAATCCTAGAATTATACAGTGGCTCCAACAACAGCAATACCATATCGTACTCGCACAACAACCTGTGCTGATAGCAATGGACAACAGGAAAAAAAAAATACAGGAATGGAAATGCTGAAATGGAGATAATTATACAGGAGCAGGAGAGAGGAAGGCGGTCACTCACCAAAGCTACAATTAGCAAGTGTGCGAGTGTGTTGTCATGCAGATGTATGCAGACATAATCACATGTTTCCTCAAAGGGGAAGAAGCTGCACACATCACATAGACTCACGCTATGACATGCAGAGCTGGTGATGGTGATGACAGAGGGCTAGGCAGATGGGACAGATGCAGAAAGAGAAATATGTATATATAACTACAGCTTTTTGAGCTACCGTGAAAAACAAAGAAATGTCTCCTTCTCCTTCAATAGATGTAAAGTTTTGTCACATTTCTTCTCTGTTCTATGTATGTACTCAGTGAAATAACCAAACAATGCTAAAATATCCCAAAATATGCTTTTGCACATATATTGCTGCATTGCTGACAATTGGTATTAGATTTATTCATAATTTTTCAAATTCATTTATTCATAATTGTTTTCTATTGCTTTAACTGAGTTTATTGACTCTGTGAGACAAAGACAATTTCACCTGTGCTGGTGGGACAATAAAGTTCCTTTCCATTGTATCCATTTCTATTTACATCTGCATGTTACTTGACATGTACCACCCACCTAAACACTGCTGCATTGCAAATCTGTTCAGAAGCAACATTTTGCAGTCTGGCATATATAGTATGTTAATAAGCAACATTTCCCTCATTGCATTCATAGCACACGTAACCATGGCCTCATTTCATTCCTCTCAAAGTGAATTTTCTGTCGTAAATTAGTCTTCTGCAATAGAGAAAAGACAGGGTTGTGGGGATCACAATTGCAAAAGTTTGGCAAGAGATGGCTAATAAACCCCTACAGTATGGGGTCAAGAGTTTGCAAATGTAAGCCGAGTCCAGTAGAATCCAAAAGCAAGCATGAAACATGAGTCTTAAACTTCTCAATTACAGTAATGACTTTATGGAGTTATTACACCCACCTTGCCAGTTTATGTCTATAATCATTGCAAAGATTCGGTTTCCACATTAACATGGTTCACTTTTCTTCTCCAATGACAGCTACAAATTTTATGCATGCAGGTTAGTGAGAAGAGGATCCCCACTCTCCTCACATTAGCAGATATAATGGACATGAATTCAAATGCACTACCTCTGATGAACAGCTAAGTACTTTACTGTTATGCTGGATGTGTTACAGTGGGTTTAAAATTACAGCTGCTTCTTATGCACTGCCATTAGAGGACTGTAGTGAACGTAAGAGGTCAAGGTTCTCATTGCACAGGAAGATTTTCTTGTGTCAACTTTGATGTTGACACAGATTAAAAACCAGATGTGGGAGAAGGAGGAGAGGAAGGAGAACAAAGCCATCTTAGTCGTACCAAAGAATTAGCTGAGGGGGTTTCTTGCACAGCGCGTGTCCACATCTCTCTCCATTCTTCATTCACTTCATCCTGTTCACCCTGTCTTTGTTCACCCACTCGTCCTTAACACTGCACACACACCTTCAATTTCCCTTTAATTCATCTGTGCCCTCCTCAAGACTCACTCTTATTGATCTGGATGTTATAAGGCATGTCATCTTGCGAGTTTCTGATTTGTGTGTATGAGTGTGTTTATGCCTGAGTGTGTGTGTTGGAGAGACTGAGGGCACAAAACATAAAAACATAATTGAATACCATGGTTTGCACCAGCCAAAACCAAAATTCACTTTTAAATACAGTCACAAAACTTCTACCCAATCAAATCTCTCTCTCTCTTTCTCACACACACACACACACACACTAGACACACAACAGAGCCTGCAGCTTGCAGCTTTTGCAGTCATTCACATCTCCATGGAGACGGAAGTCAATTATATGGCCTTCATATGGATACAAACACACAGCACCTCTTCCCCCACACCACTATTACACATGAGAATATAACAGAGTGAGAGAACTATTGTTGCTACATAAGTTCATTGCACATTGCTCATCAGCATGCATAAATTAAATGATGAGAAATATTTTTTCATTTAGTTTTTTCATTTTTCTTAGAGACCATTTATTTAAAAAGTTTCTGTGTTCCTCTCTTCCCCAGTTAATATAAACTCAAATCTCCTCCATGTTCACCAGCTGTCTTGATAAATTCAGCAGAATGTCCATTTCCACTGCCCTAAATCCATCAGCACTGCAAGAATCAAGTCAGGCATTTCACATGAAAAGTCTTGTAGTTTCCCTTTATAAGGAAGCTTTTAATGTCAGTAGAAAAAAGAATAAGAAAGAAAGAAAGAAAGAAAGAAAGAAAAAGAAAGAAAGAAAGAAAGAAATTACAAATAAATTTTTGGAAAAGTGTGTTAGTGTGTTCATATGTATTATGCTTCAGTGAGCGAAATATAAAAGTATTTCCTGCTCATTCAATTCATCAGCTGAATGCGTGAAATGTGTAGGTGTTCATGTGTGTGTGAATGTGTGAATGTGTGTGTGTGTGTGTGTGTGTGTGTGTGTGTGTGTGTGTGTGAATGTGTGTGTGTGTGTGTGTGTGAGGAGGGAGGGGGGGAAAAGTCACCACCATGCAGAAAACATGACCTCAGCCTCAGGGAACAGTTAGGAGATTTTCTACAACAGGGATCAAAGGCACTGAGCTCAGCAGACACAACACTGTAAACGCCTATTCCTCACAGCATTTAGTACGGCACAGCTATCTGTGGAGGGGAGGGAGGGGCGAGAAAAGGGGAAGAAAGAGAGAGGGAGAGAGAAAGGAAAGACAGAAATAGAGAAAAGGAGAGGCTGAAAGGGTGTAATATGAGGAAGGAGGAAAAAGGCGGACTGAAAAAGAACATCTGTAAAGGAAGGAAATGTGTGAGTGTACATGAATTCATCTTCATTCGCTGTCAGTGTTTGAGAGTTAGGTCATTTGTTCTGTCATATTTTATATAGGCACAAAAGGACGCACAATCCACACACACACACACACACACACACACTTTGCATAAATAGTTATGTGTACTGTTGTACTGAAACTGATGATTTGCTCAAACTAAGAAATGAATACAACCAATTAATAATCATTCTGACAACTTTTCCTACTTTCTATCGCTCCATCCTTTTTTTTTACGTCTCTCTACGTTCCTGTCTACACCACATTCTGACAGTAATTCAATGTAATTTTCACTAATATCATGTCAGCAAAATGTCTAATATTTTTGTTACAATAGGCTGGAGATCAAAGCATGGTCATGTCGTGTTAAATTACAATGCAGTCAAGTTCCCTGAGCTTGTTATGATCTTTGATTTCTCACAGTCTACTTCATTCATGATTTATGAGTTTCTGAGAGAAAAAGGAAAAGAGGGAGGGGTGAAGAGAGAGGAGTCAGCTACAAATACTAGGGCCCCCTTTCTCTGACTGTTGGTTAAAGTGATGATGAAGGTGTAATTGCTTCCATTAGCGCACATACAAAGGACAGCAACATAAGAAAACACCTTGCTGAGATAGATTTACGAGCAGCAGCTGTAGGAATATCTACTGTAGATCACCTCAAGTTCTCCCTTTTAGTTCCTTCTGTTTTGTGTTTGGTAGAGACTTGCTTTTCTGTCAATAAAAAAATGGATGATTCTAGAGTAAGCACTGCTGTACTCTTCATAAACACTTCATAAACCCGTTCAATAACATTTCACAGGTGATCCATACTATTGATCATGCAGAGGATATGATGGAGGGTTATTGCTGCACTACTGCTGTTGTAGCACACTCATTACCCTCCATATTGTTAAAATGATCTGAGAATATTTCAACATAACATTCTATATTATGGTGACTACTATATTCAAAACATGTGCACTTCATGCAGTTGGTATGTCATATTATGGACCTATTGGTCATCTATTTACACAATCTGTGATCAAAGGTTTTCTCATATCAGTAATGCATTAAAACACAAACACAACTTCAGTCCTCCATTATTTTATGTGAATATGCCACTTACAAAATTAACTGAACGTCATTTCTTAAAATATTCTTATAATGCATCTTATTATAAATGGTTTAAATGATAAATATTACACTTCTGATGATAGTTATCTGTGAAGGAAATGCACTTTGATCATATTTAGTATCAGAGTGTCCATCAGTGGTTAATAAAAGTATCTGTGGCTTTTCATGGCTGTTTGTAATCAACAAAGTTTTCAAAGTTTTTTTTTTGTTTGTTTCATACAGATCGGGCAAAGAGCTATTATAAAGTCTGTTCCTCCAGAGGCAGAACAGATTGATGTTTCCTGTAATGGTAATCATAATTTGAGGGAATGAGGCATACCAGCTGTGAGATCTCAGAGCAGTCTGTCTGGGGGTAGCTGTATATACTGTGGGAGCACAGTGGGTGTGCATCTCAATAATATAGAAGACATATTCAGACTGTAAAAGTCACCATATGAGTCTTTTCTATGAGGAGAGTGAAGATGTTAGTGTTGGCAGTGCTTTCCTCTTCCTGTCCACTCCTTAATATTAAGAAAGTATAGTTTGGTGCAGCTGCTTCATTTCAAGTTTAACTGTAAATTTATTTACTACAGGGATTTAACCAGAAAAAGTTGCCAAGAGTTGCAGGTAGACCTCCAGCCTCCTGAGCAGCAGGGCAAGAATCACAATTGATCCTAGCAAATCCAGTTACAGAGCTGTCAGGAGAGCTGGTGTAAAACAGACAGGGGTACTGAGGATATTTGGCACCTACTATAGACTGAATCCCATGATCTTCAGCTGGCATACAGCTGCAGAGCAGGGCAGATCAAGCATGCAGAGCTCACCCAACTGATTATTAATTACTGGCCCTTTGATTACTCATGTTCACCAATTAAAAGGAAAACATATTTCATTCATTATAGTTCATCTTGACAGGCAGTATGCAGTGAACGAGCCCAGTTAGTCACAGCTGCTGTTGATAGGCTGCTAGCAAGCAGCAAACCACCAAAAAATGTTGCACTGTACTTTAAAAACAAAGAACAGTAGACTCCAAAAATAGACTCTTTCAACAATGACTATTTGTGCTAATTGCTACAAAGCCTGTGTATTTATTGTGGCACTGATTCTCTGATGAAGGATTAATTACCAACTTAACAAAGCTTTTGGGAGGACCTAATGTTCCTTGGGAGGACAGATTTCTTTTGGGGGAGGAAGAGCTGCATTTTTAAAGGATCAACATGCTGCTAAGCACCAGCACTAATAACACGGTTAGGGTAAATAAAAAAGGAAAATCACAGATGAACTTTTGAAGTTCACATGATCAGTCTCTTTGTTTCACTTTCTTTTGCTCTCTCTTCTATAGTGTTGAGCAGCGGAAAAAAGAGACAAGGTTAGAATTAAAGTTTTGGCTCTCAGCCCCGTTTAAATCACTCTCCCTTCACACCATGGAACAAACCTGACAAGCCATCCTGGCACTTCCTATAATTAATTAACAAAAGTGAGCAGGGTGAAGAAAGCACTTTGAATGGAGATGATCCCATCATCCTCAACTCTAACTTCACAGAAAGCTCTACAGTGGTATTGCTCTGTCTTTAGTCTTGCATTCACAAATCGCGAACAAGTAGACTGTAACTTCAGGTCAACTGCCACAGACCAAGTCAAATATTTTATTCAGTGATGCACAGAGAGGAATTATTCTTATCAACTGCTGTCATATACGAGATAAGAGGTTTGAACTCTGAGCTAGTTTCAGCTGCAGACCTGTCACTCTAATTAATAATGCTATCGGTGTCTTTCAGGACACCCAAGGGCACAGCAACAGTTCACAGACAAACTGACAGACAACCAGAGACAATCGCTGTTTGTTATTCTCAACACAGTTAAATATGATAGGACCCTGTAGGGATTTACTAGAATTATCATTCTTAGATTTGACACACTCTCTTTACTGTCTTCCTCTCCCTTCGTCTCTCTCATGCTCCTTTAATCATCCCTGCATCACTCTGAGACTGTCCTGTAAAAAAAAACAAAGAACAAAAAGAGCCTCATAAGTCATCTGTGCAAGCAGCTTATTACGACCCATAGTTACACTTTATTGTTAGATGACCTCTGGCAGTCATATCACTTATGAAGGGAGCAAAGGAGGAAGTCAGGTGATTAAGTATATGGGGCAAGAGAGAGCATAGAGAACACAGGACTGTTACACAGGAGACGCTGTTTGTTTCTTGTTTTAAATTGATATTCAATGATGTTTCTTATGTTTCTTACCATGTGTTTATCACTGTAACCATGACGACCAAAGTCCTCCAATCCCAAGCAAGTATTTACTTTAACCCAAACCCTTAACTTTTCCTAAACCAAACCAAAACATTTTGTACTTAAACCTAACCAAACCATGACTGTTCCACAACCTCAACCATGTGTTTATTATTGTTACCATGATGACGAAGGTCCTGTGTGCCTGCCGCTGGTACGCCCCTATGGTTCGTATCCAAGGGTAGGGACAAACAACCTATACAGAGATGGAGGACTTATTGGTTTCTCTAACAGCTTTGAAAAAAGTTTTTACAGTTTAATCTCCAGTGATTCCCAGAGATAAATAAATATGGTATTTGTAAGAGATCTCAAGAGTTGAGAAGTTGAGTTTTGCTTAACACAGTGTGACAAAATTCAGTAAATCAGTGTGTTTTAAAATTTCCAGATTTTTACTTCCATATAAATCAGCACCAACCAGAATGAATGAAAACAATGACCACCTACTCTGTGCTCAAAATCACTACTAAAATAACTAAGTGTGGGAACCTGTTCAGGCATTCAAGACAATGGGAGAATTTAGAACTAACAGGTATTTATGTCAATGCACCAACTCCAGCTTTCCATTTTCTAGAAATTACTTGTGCTACATTTGAATGGAAACCTGGTTAGAGGCAGCACCAAGGGCTAAAATCATTCTTCTTTCATTAATTCACCATCATATTGCCATCTGTTTTCCAGTCCCATTATCATTCTTGAACTATCATTCTTTAGTTCAATTGCCCTTTTTGGTTAACCCCCAATGGCTTAAAGTCTTACTTAAATATGTTTATTTTGTGTGAGTGTGTGTGTTTGTGTTTGAGTGTGTGTGCATATGTGTGTGTGTGTGTGTGTCTTTTAAAGTGTTTCAAATTGAATGATGGCACTACAGAGCCAAGGACATGATTACCATAGCAACAAGCAGAGATAATGCGTTGGTTAGGGGCCGTTGAGTGTTTGTTGTGTGGTGGTTTGGAGCCCGACCAGCAGGCACAAAGAATTCCTTTCTTTATTCATTACCATCTTTCTCATTTTATCCCTTTCTGTCTTTGTATATAAAGCTACGTGAAAATGAACAGCCGCCATCCTTCTATGGCACAAACACACGAGCACACACTGACTCATGGTGTCAGTACTTTCATTTATCTCTAAAATACCTAATGATAAAGGTCAACAACTTAAACATTTAGGTCTGTCATATCACAACACAACACAGGACACCTTTGCACCTCCTACATAAAGTGGCACACCACACAAACACGTTCAGAAGTTGCTAATCTGGCCTTTCACACTACTATGCTGTGCAAGCTCCCAGCAGGTTACGGACAGTAGATGAGCTGACACCAATCCTCTTCTGCCAAATTAACAGTGTGTTGGTTGGCTTATGCAAAAGCTTGCCTGGTATTCACAAAACCTTCATGTTTTTTTGTGCAACACATGTTGAAATGTGGTCAGGGATTTCCTTTTTTTCATGCAGAATCTTTCATAAACCTTTAATATTTTTTTTCCACATATGGGTATCCAAGAGGTGGCCAGTGTAAGGCTGTTCTTTCTTTCTTCTCTTTTTTACAGACTTTGTGAAAAAGTGAAAATAAGAGGCTCTTCATGAATGTATTATTGTCTTGTGATGAAAGCGTGTCAGCGAGTCTGTGTTTGGCCTTTGCTGTGTTTTCATTGGTTTGTGTGTTTCAGAGTCACTCGTCTCTGGCCTTGACTGCTGTAACCCATTAAACACCTCCCACATCTGCTGCCTCTGCTCTCTTTCCCTCTCTCCTGCTGAAAACCACAAACCGAATCAGCAGAGTTAGCTGTCAAAAAGGAAAAATGTCTGTGTGATGCACAAACCCACACATTGATGCTCACTTTAGGTAAACAAAATATAAAAAGTGAGAACGAAGGTTAAAACAAGGGGGAAACACGAGCATCTGTGTGTGCACACTTACAGCATGTGTAAGATACTGTGAATGTTAGATGTGCAGATAAGCCTGTATGGATTCATTAGAGCACTTTGTCGTTTATATGTATATATGTATATTCACATACATTTGTCAGAGCTTGTTCTGTCAACATGGGTTCAGATGGGACATACTGTGGTGTTTACACGGAAAAACTCCAGTTCTATCCAAACAGGCTCTGCTGTTGATTAACCCCATCAAGAGTCCGTCTGAATGCCCTGAGAGAGATCAGTGCAATCACAGCTCAATCAGGTGGTAGCATGCCCTGTAAGAGCACCATAGAGACTGCCATCCTGTTACCTGTGCACTCACTGACCTGAGAATGAGGCGCAAAGCAGCTGTTACAGGGCAAAACACATATTTGTAAAATAGAATAAAACATTTACATTTACTTTAGAGGAGAGCAGTGGTGAGTTCTATGGATATTGACAAAAACAAGTTAGGTCAATTTCATGGGAGCTATAATTTCTTCTATGCTCCCAAGGTATCTTGCTGAGCTGGTACTGCTATGGAGCAGTTTATTTAGGAGTGGATCCACGTTGAAGAAGATGACTGCAAGCTAGTAAACAATAGAGGATTTTTAATGTTCAAACAAATGGCTTTGCAAATGTTTCATGAGGAGGGAAATGCATTCAACACATCTGTTGGCACGTTTAAAAGCATGAGGATTTAACAAGTGCTGTAGTGAGGCTGATTTGTCTTAGAATATGTGAAGTAAATCCCAGGAAGATGCTTTATTTTTTCATAGAGACAGATGAAAGAAATGCTCAATGATAGATTGCACTGAGTTACAGAAGCTACTGGAATGGACAGGACATCATGACTTCAGCTCTTAATGTCCCTGTGAGCCAGAATGAGTCTGGAGTTTTATTGAGCATGCTGCCTCCTGACTGGACTTGATGTGTCCCAGAGTGAAAATTCAGAGCCTCAGTTAAGGTTAACTGACAGAGAGCAGAGTTCGTAGGATATTAAATACAGCATTTTAATGCTAAACATGTTCCTGTTGGGAGTTGTACTCAAACACTGCTGACTTATTAATAGATGTGATATTAAGTCAAGCACAGTCTCATGCCTCCCTCTATCAATTATACCTACCTCCTGCTCCTCCTCTCCTCCTTTATCATCTGTACTCTCCCCTTCTCTCTCCCCCTCCCCCTCTCTCTCTCAATACAGGAAGCATGAATAAAAATCTAAAACCAACAAGGAGACAACACAAAAATCACTGCTGCTGCTCAAACTCATTTCAAATGCTGCCAAAATAGGAACTCAGACTGATTCAAAGCTCATCATCGCAACACACACTAATCCAGGGGAAAGGGGCATGGGGAGTAGCACCCTGGTGGCTCAATCTATACAAGTGCATACTGCATACAGCACAGTCGCACCACAGCGTGGGGTTTGAATCCTTTCATGAGAGCCATCTAAACCTACTCCCCTCCTCTCTGTGTGTATCTACAGTGACCCATCTGACTGATTGACTGATGCAAATGTTGTTTACTGAGCCCGAAAGTAAAGGAAATCGATACTGATTGATAAAGCATCACTGCAGTGCATCAGAGTGACGGTAGGAGTCAATTGAGTCAAACACACTCAAAAAATAGACCCGTAAACCTTGTCAGAACAAAATGCAAAGGATGTGTCCGAAAATCCACCATAACCCAGTATCTTATCACTATATTCAGATGTACAGCAATGCACCCACCACCCCCACCCCTCCACACATGCACAAACCAAGCGCTCTACTCTACTGCTCCGCTTCGGTCACAACGTATTAAAATTTAAATGATTTCTACTCAAGCAAGCCCCCACAGGGCACCAGTAAACAGCATATTACATCAGTCAATCAATTAATAAGCCAAGTATTATAAAACTGATGATGCAGTTAAAATATTCTGTTTTTGCCTCAAGAGAACAGGACATCAAAGATAGACATAAGAGACTTCATGTACCATAAGCACAGACCTCCAACCATTATTCACAAGCATGAAGACTGTTCCTGTTAGTACAGACAAACTTAAAAATCCTTTTTCAACCATCATTATCAACAGTGACAGTGACATCTGTTCTTTAACATGTGAAACACATAGTTGTGTTTAAAGGGGATCAATAGTTTGCAAGTCTGACCCCTCATGTGGCCTGTGTGTGCGTGTGTGTGTGTGTGTGTGTGTGGGTTCAGTGATGGAAGCTGCCGTAACAAGCTCATGAAATGAAACACACACACATAGATACGCACTGAGAAGCAAACACATCCTCACTTGTCATGCTTTCACCTACACAGCAGTGCCAGAGCAGATGGTGTGTACAACCCTGGGTTCACTTCCTGAAAGAAAAAGAAAGAGAGAGAGAGAGAGAGAGAGAGAAAGAAACGAAGGGGGTGGGGGATAGGAGATTGCCACCCTTGGTCCCATACTGTCCGTCCCAAAGCATTACTGTCAGTAGAAGACAACCCAGCACTGACTGATTAACACACATACATACACACACACATAGGTATCGTCTCTCGTCATCTGTCTCTGTCTCTTTTCGTTTCCATCTCTCTCCTCTCTGCATCTTTTCTCCCATTGTTCCTATTGAACAGTGAGCAGAAACTCTAGCCCGTCCTCATCTATTGTCAGAAGTAATTTTCACCATCCTCTGCCTGCCTACTGAACTTTTAATGACAAACTGTCAGGAAGACTGTACTGGCATATGGTCTGCCATTCCATAGGAGACTATGTGTGTAGGGGAGTGTGTGCATGTGATTGTGTAGATGTCTATGTGTGTGTGTGAGGTTTCATTCTTATAGCTATAATACTGCTCCAACACTTCGGTGCACTTTCTAAAAGGGGGATTCAATCAGTTAATCAATCAAATCAATTTATATCTGGACAGAACTGACAGAATGAAAAAAATGGAGAATAAAAGTGACAATTAACCCGCTGTCAAAACTGACACCTGTCACCACAACTGTAGTTTGCAGCTTTTGGTAGGATTAACCCATGCATCAATCATGATGTCCTCTATGCTAAATCAGTTACTGTACATGTATTGTATAACACTGTCCCGCACTGAATACTTATTGTCAATATTCCTTATCACTGCCAGCATATGACTAACACCTGTAAAACCCTGGCACACACAATAAATGTGTGTGTGCAATCTTGGTAAGCGACTGTAAGTCCATGCATGCCGCTCTGTCTATTCCCACACCACAGATGAGCAGTATACAATGGCATTTACAGTTCAGTAAACCCTGAGCAATCAGACCTCTACAATCCATCATATCAGCTGTAATATTATGATCAAGATATTTAACCTACGAGGAAAATATTTTGGTTTTTTTTATTTTTCATCCATCTTACTTTTCACCAACGCTGTTACTCATCTGTAGTATTTTCTACAGCTAAACAATCAACTTTAGTTTTAAATCCTGTTTTAAAATAAAAACGTATTGATGTGGATGTGAGCAAAATTTTTTTCAGGCTGCTGGCATTTTACTTGTACACCCAAGAGCCTTTTCAAATTCAGATACAAAGTACTGGTATCAAGATCAAGGGAAATACTCACCATCTTAGTCGTCACCTTTTGTATAGTGCTTGTTTTTCCGGGATATTTCAGTGTTCTTCCTCCCCTTAGTTATTATGCACAACATACACACCACAGTCACTAACTGAGATGTGTTTGAAGTGGTCACTGGCATCACAGTATTGTCAGAACCATTGCCAGTCATGTCTGTTTTAAAGGCAGATTGGTCAATACTCAATCAATCAAACCCTGCCAGGAGGTGTCAGGAGATTTCTCAGTTACAGACACAGGCCCGTCAGTTGTCACATGAGGTGCCCATCTCCACAAACCTTCATGAAGCCAATGTCCTGATCAATTATTCCCATCAATATGGTTAAACCACATGGGCAGAAGGTCATCAATGTATAGAGACATAAAATCCAAGAATCCATTCGCAGTTCATTCAAAACGTTCAGACATGTTTTCAATGGTCCTTTACGAGAAACACTGTGAAAAACTGTGAAGTTCAAGGACAGACTTCAGAAGAAAACCTTTTTGGATTCCTGTTGCTCTACAGAGATGAATCCATTTGTTCCTAGTGGGGCAATTTGCTTTTAACTTCAGTGTCACCTGCCAGCTGTGGCTCTGTGAAATTCACTTTTGATCCGGCCATGTGTACTTCACTGCCCCCACCATTTTGATCTGTTTTTCCAATGTAGTCTGACGTGGCACAGAGCCACAGTCAGCACGCTGCTCACCTGTCTAGCAGCTCTCATTACTGGTCAGTCCACATCAGAGCCCACTTACATTACATATTGTCTGGACCGCTTCAGTCTAGACAATATGTAATTTAAGAAGGAGTCCACTGCTGTTTTTCACTCGTCTCGGGTATTGTCATAATAGTCCATGGCAAAGTGTTGATAAGATCAAATTTGTAATACCTAATAAAACGTCACAAAATTAGAAAAAAGATCCCACACTCACAACACTGCATGTTTGAGAGACATAATACATGCTGCATTGTGGTGATATTCAGCTTCTTTCGCTGCTGCCCTTTTTCAACAATTAGTAGTGAAGAACACTTACTGTATATTTCCATTTATAGCACAACATACAACACATGCAGCAGCAGAGAAGAAAAGGCTGAGAAACAGCAGGTATTATGAGAAGTCACTAAACACAATTACTGAAACAAAACAAATCCAGATCAATAACTCTCAATTGTAAACTCTAAATGTAAACTCTATGTTTCTGAGACCTTAACTAATATCTGTGTTGTTTCAGATAAAGTCACACATACTAATTATTGTTTTAGCAATGTTTTAAAACGCAAGGGTTTCATTCGAGTGAAACATCAAAAATAGGTGAAAATTTAAATGAGAGGAAAAAATTTCTGTGAATGAAAAATTAATCTCCCTGCAAGTCTTGCAAAACAATTTTGCATCATTAACCTATTTTACCATGCACAGAGCATGACAAGTACCCTCATTTTATCCGAGAGGTCTGCAGAACTTTCATTAGGCATCAGCTACTGCACATCAAAGTCCAAAAACAACCCAAAAATGTACCTACAGCCAGATTGAGGTCTGATACTGTCTACCCTGATACTGAAAAGAGTTTTATGAAGTGGCTTTATTTAACAGAATATTAACACCATCATATATAGCTGAATAGTTAGCGCTACCTTCAGCTTGCAATCTGTCACTATTTCTTCTCTATGTACACACAAAACTTGTCTTCACACACACTCCGAACACACACCCCAGCCTCATTTCACAGAGATCTGCAGAGCTTGGAAAGAAAGTAATGGCACCATATTTTACGTAAGATTCACAGCTTGAGGCTATGAGAGTCAAACACACAAGTCAGCTGAGCAGCAGCACTGCTGAGGTCAAATCCGACTCAGACACTCTGCCCACACTGCAGAGCTGTCTCACCAAACCACAGAGAGAGGCAGAGAGAAGAGAGAGAGAAGTAGGAAAAAAAGTGTTTAGGTGTGTGGGAGAGAAGCAGAAGCACAAGAGTCCTCTTCCATTCATTGCATTTGTAGGCATCAGAATCTGAACATTTAAGTGTTTGCAAGGAGGAGAGAAAAAGACGGAGAGAGGTTTAAGATTTGTGCCAGACAGACAATAAATCTATGTGAGAAACTGAGTAAGTGTAAATGAACTGTGGGGAGAAAGAAAGAGGGAGCGAGGAGACATAGTGATAGACAGAAGAGACAAAAGACCTGTAGGAGCTGTCAGTAAACTCTCAGGAGCAGGTAGCAGACAGCTTACCAGACACCATTTATTCATAAATCCTGACAGGTTTGCTTGTGACATCCAGTTTGAATGAGCAGCCTCTGTATATATGTCTGGAGCGGTGAGGATCAAATTTGAAATGTGTAGCGCGAGCTCACTGAAAACATACTGCAGGCTTGGCAGAAGGTGCTTCAGATGGTGCTGGCAAGAATGGCTTTATGAAATGACACAATATGACAGCAGCAAAAGGCAGATCAGAGGGGATTTTAAGGCATAAAGAGGGAAATTTGTGAGTCTCAGTGAGACAACAGGCTATCAACAGGATTTAAAGTGGTTTTCTTATTTACATAAAGCAATTCTTTAAAGTGCGATGTGACAAATTCCCCAAGTAGGGGTGGGCAACATGGTCGAAATCAGTGTTAAGATATTAATATGGTATAAAATTATCAGATAAATGTTTAATGGAATGAACTTACATTAGATGAAAGTTCTTAAAAAGTCTAGGAGTAATTTGTTATATCATTGTGATACAATGAAATTTGATAAATCAAACAAAATCATCACTGAGCAATCAATATAAGGGTCTGTGTAAGGTATAGTGGACTTCTTTTAGATTTTATATGCCATCTGTCGTACTATCTTTTCTAATGTTTAACCCTAAAGAACAACAAGGGAAACAGAGTTGCACTCCAACCAAAAAATGTGTGGAAAACTCAATTCTAATGAAAAATTGAGTGGCATGATAAAAGAATAATGGAGATGTAGCAGCTGAGATGAAGTGGATGAGAAAAGAAATACAGATAGAAACATACAAACATGTAGAGGATAAAAACACCTAACAGAAAAGCAATAAAACAACTGTTTTTCAAGTCAATTCAGTCAATAAACCAAGCACAGTACACACACACACTTAACTCTGACACACACACCTGTACTTCATGCCTGTGTGCTTCCCCGTTGACTCCTTGAGTGAGATGTGGCGCGGGGTGAAGGAGCCAAAGCTGCGAGCGATGATGGCCACGGTGCGGAACTTGGCCCTGGCTTGGTTCACCACGTTGGGGCTGGTGGCGCTCTGCTTGCTGTGGTCCCCATTGCCCCTCTTCAGGTTGTGGTCCGTGCAAGCGATGGACACCTGCATGGCTGAGCTTCAGGCTGGGGGAGCAGAGCCCGACACGCAGAGGAAAAGTAGGACAGGAGGAGTGGAAACAGACTGGAAGGGAAGCCCTGAAGTCTCAAAGAATGTGTTTTCTCAGATCTCTTGATTCAGCGTCTCTTCTTCTTTTAGTCTAAGTCTGCATTCAGGTTCTCCTGTTTCTTTTGAAGTTCTTTCTTCTGTGCTTGGAAATGGATTAAGTCCTCAGCTCCTCACTTCAGTGCATCACTTTGTTCTGTGAAGCAAAATAAAGCAGCAAAAGCTTTTCCTTTGGTGTTTTGCTCTCACACCAAGTCTTCCATTTTAAGTCTTTCCTTGTAGCAGAGAGGCAGGAGAACAGGTCAACCATCAAAAGCCTGAAAAGAACAAAGACTCCTCAGTTCTTTGAGGGATCCCCAATTTATACCCCCACCGGTCCTTGCTTCTCCTGTGTCCTGCCTCTGATGCCGAGCTCAGGGAATTTTCAAACAGGGTGTCAGCTGCAGAATGACAATCAGAGGAGGTGGAGAGACTGTGCAGAGGGACGGCAGAGGAACGAAAGAGAGAGAGAGAGAGAGACGGTAGATGCGACCCAGGCGCTGCGCTCTCCCTGGTCTGACTGTGGGAAGAGAGAGCGAGCAGTAGCTGTGTGAGAGAGAGGAGAGGAGGGTGAAGGAGGAGGAGACAGGGTCAGAGAACAGATAAGGAGGCAGGGGGGCAGAGAGGGAGGGTGGGAGTGGGGGGGTGGATCACTCAGGTCCTGGCAGGGTGCATCATCACACTTCTACCATCAGCACTTTTACCCGTCTTGTCACTTCTTTTTCTTCTTCTTCTTCTCCTCTTCTCCGCTCTTCTTCTCCTCCCTCTTCCGCCTGCTGATGTTAACGCGTGTCACTAATGTGCTTGTGCCCCAGTTTCCTCCTCTTTCTCCCCTCTCCCCCTTCTCTCTCTGATATTTATTCTCTATCCGATATTTGGATGCTCCGGTCTTTCTTCCTTCTTCCTGTTGTTTTTGTTTTTTCTCAGCAGGGCAGCTCCTTCGCCGACAGCGCACCTTCAGGGAACTGAGAGGCATGTGGTGCAACACATAGCTCTCTCTCTCTCTCTCTCTCACTCACTCCCACTCTCTTTATGTCTCTCTCTCTCTCTCTCTCTTTAGTTCCCACTCTACTTGCCTCACTCACCCTCTCTCACTCTGTTTTCTCACCTGTCACCTATCCTTCAAGGTTCCTTCCACTTTTCCTCCAACAATAATTTCTATGCTGCAAAGCTTTTGCCCTTTAGTCCCTCTGCACTCTGCACAACATTCTCTCCACGGTATTTCTTTTCCTACTTTTTCTATATTTTTCTCTCTGTTTTCTGGCCCAGTAGTTACTCTACACAAGTCATAAATATTAGTTGACTCGGTGTCCCTCTGTTGTAGCAGGATAAATTCTGCCGCTATAACTGTGCCACCTTTTGGCAGTTCTCCTACTAAAAAGAGAAATTCTGAGTCTTCACTTTGCCTTAAATTTCCTGGAAGAGGACATATATCTTGCAGCTGGTATGTTGAATATCTTCTTATCCTCTTCATGTTTGTGCATTTTCTGCATACATGCACATACATGCATGTGTACATACATGCAAAAATGGTGCAAAAGCTTCAGTATTTGCAATTCAGAAACATATATTTGCTGACATAAAGTAATACATTTTTCCCCAAATCCCCTCACACACTGTACATACAACCCCCCACAGGCAGCTACTAATCAAAGCGAACGAGAGGAGGATGGATGGACGAGATGGGGGGAGGTGTGCAGAGATTGGAATCACAAGAAAATGACTAAAAACAACAGGCTGAGGCGTAACAGAGCTGAGGAGAGAGGGAATTATTGCATCTGTGTATGTGTTTGATTACAGCACATCTGAGTGAGTGCCTGCATATATGTGACTGTGTGCTTGTGTGTGTGTATGTTTACAGAGTAAGGTATTTATATTGTGTGCACTCCAGTAATTCTATAAGGGGTGTCAAGCTGAGGTCAATGGAGCATTTTGCTGCAGGTGTGTGTGTGTGTGTGTGTGTGTGTGTGTGTGTGTGTGTGTGAACGCGCACACGTGGTGTAAATGTCAGCACTACAGTGTTAATACATCCAAGTGTTTACACAGACAGACCATATCATTATCTGGATTCATCTAAATACGGATGTATGCATATTAGTTTGTGTGGCTCTCTCTGTTATCAGTTGATGCTTTTACTGTAACACCTGTACCAACAACAATATACAAGCAAGAGGACGTGGTTGTAAATGCCATGGAAATGTCATGCTGACCCCTGTGTTATCAGTCTGGCTCTGTAAAAATCAGCATCTAAACTGGAGACAGGAGGCGCAGAGCCAACGGTAAGAAATTAACCGTAGTGTATTGCCACATTTAAAGAATATACTGTATGATTTCCTCAGCACTTCACACAGACACACAGTGATTCACATGCATTGTTTTGTTAGGTTAGTTTTCTGTATGCATAGGACAGCTGTAACATCAGCACCCACCAGTAGGTATGGGTGTTGTTTTAAAGTGCCCATACAACACCTACGTTTCAGTGCAAAAACCAAAGCAATACCTTATACAATACCTGACTTTGAGGACTGTAAACATTATTATAAAATCATTTTTTAGCCACACTATCAGCAGTCAGTTGGTCCTCGACTTTGATCCAGGTTGAAATATCTCAACAGCTACAGGATGGATTGCCATGAAACACTGTACAGATGTCAGTGGTGCCAAGAGATGTTCTAATGGCTTTGGTGATCCCTTGAATGTTCCTCCGGTGCCACTATCTCTTTTTAAAGTGAGCATTTGTGGTTTGGAGGGAAATGTCTCAACAACTATTGTATAAACAGCCATCAAATTAGGTACACACATCCATGTCCCCCTCGGGACAAACTGCAATTAAGGCAAAACAAGATGTAAAAATGTAATTAAATTAAGAGTTTATATTGAAAATTTCAGAGCTCCATTTCTTCAGACAAGACCATAGCTGTAACGGGTGTCATCAATACAAGGAAAATAACTTTTGCGGGTAAAAGAAATGGATTTATGTCTATGAGTATGACATGATAAATGCCCATAACTGGAGCTCCTCCTGCTAAACTGACCTTGTCTACATGGATTTCTGGGATGAATTGGCCTGTGGAAACCAGGGTCAGAGCTGCCTGTTGAGGTAACAGGTCATATATGACAGTGACTGATCTGGATGTGGTTCATTGTTTTAAACTGCTGTATTTCATTGATTTCAACAGCACAAACGCTCATTGTTTAATCCTGTAATCACCATTTTAACGAGCTCATCTGCAACCCCCCATCTTCAAACCACTTCATCTTTTCTCAGAATACATTAGTAAACATTGAAATTAAAACAATCATCTACATATATGTGACTGTATACAGTGTAATACATATTGTGCACTGTTTATTGTGTATTATGTCTCCATAGGGAAGGAGGTCCGATGGAATTTTTTCTTTAATCCCATTTCAGTCCTTTGAAAATGAACTCCTCATATTACTCCACCCCTCCTGTCCCATCTTCCCCACCTTACTGAGAAGATGTACACAGGCTCGGATCAATGTCACACCTAATGGAAAAGCCATTCTTCAGCAGCTCATTCCAGATCGATCCCATCCCACCCCTCGGGGTGGACCGCAGGTTCCCAACCAATTCCACCTATGGAATTGGAGCTGGCTAAAATCCTCTTTCCTCTTATGAAGAGCGGAAAAGTGCTGAGTGAAAAAGGACTGTGGTTGCAAGGTGTGTGCAACAGTATACAGGCACTGACATAACAAAATTATGTGTGTGTGTGGGGGGGGGGGTTGTTTACATATGCAGTTTATATTAGTCACTGATGGCCTGAACACACATGTAGCACACTCTCATGCACACCCCAAATGACAGACACACAGGGAGAGCTGGTAAAGAGACTGACAGGGCTGGTGAAAATTCTATGGATTTTTTGACGGTCCACCAGCCCACCAGTGCGGCAGCCCACCAAGAATTGTCCCAGTGCATCTGATGGCCAGTACACCACTGGGGTCAGGGGAGAGAGGAAGTCATGGAACACATCCAAAAAATCCACAGCGCCAGAAGCACACTGGACAACAGCTAGGTATCACCACTACTGTCATCACAAACAAAGCACTGTTTATTTATATTTTAATCAGTACATTCACAATAATCACTCAAAACCAGCAGGGGGAGGTGCAAAAAACAGCTGTTTACAGCTCAGAGCTCTCTCTCACTGTCCCTTCACCTCCCTGTTGTTTCCTATCTGTCTGTGGAGCGCTACGATGGGGGTGGAAATGGACTTACGGCCAAAAGTTATATTTACAACCACAAACAAGAAGCAGGCCAAAAAACTGAACTGACAGTCTGTCTGTCTGTCTATCTATCTCACATCACAGCACCTACACACAACTATGTATGGCTTTGAAACAACAATTAAGCAATAACTACATGTATCATGGCAAAAAAGTGTTGTTTTTGCTATTTTTCTATTGATACACAAAAGCTTAAACTTAGGGGGTGAAAAAAGGAGGTACCATATCCAATCCAATAAGTGCTAAACTTAATCCGGGAGGTCCTGTGTCCTGGCCCAAATAAAGCCCTGTGTGTGTGTGTATCGATGTGTGTTTGATCTACAGTATACGTTATCAGCCATTTGATATTAACATTGTCATATTTGTGTACACTGGCTAATTTGATATTCAATCTGTGAATCACTCCCGTGACCTAAAATGCCCAGATCAAACTAAGCAGCCTTGTATGGTGGGGGGTTTGCACAGCTGTAACCCACTAGTTAGTGAAGCGAACTTGTACTGGAAGGTCACTGAACTGAGCGAGAAAATCACCAGAAATGAACCAGACGCTTTTTTTTAACTACAATTTAATGTTAGTAAGGGAGATGACATTTTTCAAAACATGCAAAATGATTAGTTCAGAGACCTGAGTTTGGCTACATTTAGAGGTTTTTCTTCCTCTGCAATCCTAGTTTTTCTTTCCTTATTTCTTTTTGCCTTTGTATTTTCTCATGACATATTTACAATTGCAGTTATGACTAAAATACCTGTGACAGATGCAGTGTGTAAGAGACTAAAATCAATGCTTCAAATAGTGTGAACACACTGCTTATGGACACCTACTGTGGCAGGTTTGATAAAATTATCTGAAACACATTTATTGCTCTGTTGTTCAATTCAGCAGCAATCAGTACAAGCATCCCTGTTTTATTAGAAGTCTAGAGATCATATTCTTTGATTCAGACAGTTCAGCACTACGTCAAAGAGCGTGTAAAATGGGTGGAAATGAGTCAGGCACACCTACCAATGATAGAGGAGGTGAAGAAGTCATAGTAGATCATTAGTTAACATTTAAAGGTCACTTACTGCTTTTCTGTTCCCTGAAATCTGCACCACGACATCAAGGGTCTGATTTTAAGATTAATGATCATAGGTCTCTACGTGTGTGTGTGTGTGCTTTTCAGGGATAGAGAGGCAATACATAATTCGTGACAGACCACAACTATATGTCACTAAACTGACTCATTACCATTGTAGCCTAGGATCTCTGGAGCTGCTCTTCCAGCTGAATTAAACTCAAACTGATGCAGCAGTCAGCCTCTCACAGTCTATGCAGCTGTGTCCCGTAACGGCAGTCTAGTGGGTTTTAAAATACACCCACATTTCTATGATCTATTAGTCAGGTTGCACATATTTTAAGACCTTTTCACCATTTTTCTGATTATCATCTTGGCTTTGTTTTTGTTTTCCCAGCAGCTGCCCCATAAGCAGCGAGTGATGACACACTCATAACTCTGAGCGTAAGACTGTGACTGTGTCCTACTTTTGCACCTGTGTGTGTATGTGTGTGTGCTCTACTTCATGCTGGGTCATGAGCTTTGTCAGCAAAATCCCACACACATATTGAAACCCCCATGAGAAGCCCCACACTGTATATGTACTGTATGTATGTATGTATGTTTGAATTTGTGTGTTTGTCTTAAAAATGTTGTACAGATATGTACTGTGCATCACCACCCAACTGTCATTCCCTCCTCAGATGAATGTTACCTGACCGAACACTGGTATGAGTATCATTGCTATGATACACATGATGTTCCCACTGCAGACAGCCATGCTTTACTTGCTGAGCCAGGGGTACATAGCACACGTAAATGCACAGTTTGTGTGCGGCTAGCCTACACATACACACAGCCAAAAACAGCAAATGAAAGGTTCATAAAACACTACATGTGTACAAGGTCAACAAGATATTATCCAAGGACAACTAATATTCTCCTATTATTCAACATAATGCTGCACAACACTGTTACATCCAACAAATCTGTACTTTCAGACTTGCTGATGTCAATCTAAATGCATTTGCTGGTTGCAGAGTGTTTATTTACGTTACACACCACTACTCTGCTGTTGTACATATATCTTTGTGGTAACAGCGAATATGGATATAAAAACAAGCTAAGTGAAAAAGTAGTATTTCAAATGTCAGGAAATATTAACAGGTTACAGTGCTGTTTCATAATTTTCACCAACAGCACAAAAAAAGTCAGTGGAAATGGCAGATTGGTAAAAGAGTTTCTTCCCTCCTCGCGCATCCCAAAATACATTAAACTTGACTTTACTAACTTGTCACCGTGCAGTTTCAGGTGCTATTTCTTAAAACGATTAAACATGGATTTGATTATTACAAGGGGAAGCTTGGTTTTACAACATCATTACACAGGAAATGTATAGGTCCCAGTTAACTGACCAGTGTAATTTGTGCAGGTCATACATACACAAACCTACCAGTACATACTGTACACTATATATTTATGCCCTGTCTGCGGCTCGGAGTGTCATGACGAAGTTGACAGGGCACCATCAGGATGTCAGCCTCTCATGACTATAAGCTCCTCATCTCCTGCCCGTAGGATCGAGCTGTCCCCACTGCCATGGACGGAACCATCTGCGGCAGCTGTAAGGGGGTTGTTGTGAGATGTGACGCTGTTGTAAAGCAAATCTGACTTGTTTGTGACCACATACTGCACCAGAACTGTATGATAAGCAAGACAAGAGGAGTACTTTATGTGCAACTACCAAGAAAAGTTTAACAACATGACTGGTATTGGGGTTAAAGCTTGTTTTTCTTAACTGTTCAGGAACTTCTTTAATCTTCAAACTTTCAGAGTGCCACCCTGGAGAGTCAGGTACTTTAATAAGCTTTCCAGGTAAGTTAAAGTGAAGTTGAAGTTAACGTGTTTCTTCCATAACATTCGCCAGTGATGAGGTAAGATGAATTCACATTTCCAATGTAGCAGAGCAAATACTGCATTAGAAAGGTTATAAATACTGTACCATAGTGTGGTGACATAATGCTTCTCTGGGTTCATATTTGTCAAGGCTTGCAGGATAAGGAAACAATAGAAACTAAAAAGAGGAAAGAAATTTCACATTAGTCAAGGAGTAAAATAATCCTCCAAATTTTATGACCAAATCTAATGTTTGTCCATGAAAACAAGCACTTTAGTGATGTGTGGGTCTGTTTGCTCAAGACTGCATCGATTCCAATGCTTTTTGTTCCTACAAATTATTTACACCCAAACAAGAGACAATAAGGTTAAAATGGTTCAAAAATAGACAATAATAATGCCAGAGTTATCCTTAAGTAGCTTAAGATGTGTCTACAGAGAAAACTCAAGGCAGATAAAGAACAATACTCTGTCATTTCAAAGTGACAGTTCTAGAAATTACACAACACACACACACACACACACACACACACACAGTCACATTATCATTAAATCTTTTCTTATCCAGTCCCTCCCAGCCATGACTGAGGCCAGGTCAAAGGGCAGAATGACACAGAAAGAGGTGGAGAGTACTAATGCTTCATTAGTCAACTGCATCCATTAAAATCCATAAAAGCAGTATTTCAGTTTCACTCTGTCACTGCAGCCATCTCAATTTCCTAGTACAAAATGGTGACACCATGAAGCTGTCACTTCCCCCATCACTACCAGCACCAGCTCAAGGCTGAATCAAGTCAGCAACAGGCATGTTATATTTTGTCTTTATTATTCATATATATATATATTGTATATATTTCATGCAATATATGATACAACATCTATTATATATTATCCTATCATATATTTCAAAAGCAGGAATACAGTAGCTTTAAAAGTGTCAGTAAGTGTTATGCTGTATGCCTCTCATATCTTAGTTAATATTATTATACAGAAATTATTCTTGCAGAATTTTCAAATATAATCATAGACACTACATTAAATGTGTGAGTATAAGGCAAATTCATACTAGTATCAGCATATTGCTATATTAAAGACAGGCATCAAATAATCTTGGTGAAAGCTCATATGTCACCGGAATGAGAGATTTTATTTGCCTCACTTAATTATAGCAGGGCATCTTGCACAGTGCCTAAATGCATGTACACATGCTCACTAATACCCCACTGAATGTCTTACTATTCCTGGATCATTTGTGTCATTTTAAGTGGTTTACACGTTGAAGGGGTAGATCATGGTCAAGGATACCACAGCCATAAGAATATTACAGTGATGAGTCTCGGCTTTAAGGTCACATCAGTCATGGACCCTTCCATAAAGATGTGCTGGGTCTCAAATGAATCTTCAACCTCCTCCATCACTTCACAATGGGTGATTAGGGAGCATATATTGTGAGAAGCTTAAGATGACTGTAATGATTTTAACAACTAATCGCTGAGCTTTAATATGACTGTACTTTTATTAATCTCAATTGTTTTGTTTTTCTTAAAATCCATTATCGCAACCTTTCAAGCATTATGGGCCACCATGAGACAATTCTACTTTTAGAAAACAATGAGAAAACAGTAAGCCTGTAAGTAGTTACTAAAAGGCCTTTCCTCATGCAAACTTATATGTCCTGTATGTCGTCAATTAGCATCACACAATGATGGCAAACCATATTTCCCAAAACGCAATGGGTAAACCCACTGGGTTGCTTTTACTCTTCAGCAGTGGCAAAATGAGCAGGAGAACAATTCTCCAAAAAAATTTCCCCACACTCAGCTTTGCATAAAAAGATTTCCATCATCCAGTGGCTGAGCACTGGAGGGGTGTCACAGTGAAAGATGCCAGACCTCTGCAGCTGCCAATTCCACTCACAGTATCAACAGCATCACCCTGAAAATAAACCGCATCTCCTCCAGACCGAGAGAAGCTTGTAACAGAGTGCTGATTAATTACTACAGTACATGACTCTATTTAACTCCTGTCCAAATTAAGATGTCACTTTAGTTGAGTTTGTAATTATGATTTTTTTTGTAGCCTCTGGTAAAAAAAAATAAAACTTAAAATGCCAAGACAACACAGAGAATAGAGAGAGTGCTTTCAATGTGTATATATACCCCCTCATTCTGGGGTAGAAACTCTGTAAAAGTATTTAATGGTACAATATAGTGGGGTGGGGTTGGAGAGGTACATGCACCAGTTTACCAGGATTTGTATTTAGTTCTATTAAATTTTAAAAAATACAGTAAAGGCATGTGAGCATATCAACAGACAGCTTAATAACATAAGCATCTCTTTACCTCTGTATCATTCAGTCACTTAACCCATACACACACAGACAGAGGCAGGTCACCACTGGGTCATAACCTTTAGTGTATCCATTTAGTGGCTGGCTAGTTGTTCTCAGAGGAGCATTAGGATTACAAGCAGCTAGTTATTTAGACGTGAGACAGCCAGGTAAGAAGGTCAAAGTGTCATGAGATTCTATCGCTGACCCAACCCTAACACAACCAGTCACCTTCCCTCTCTGTGCTGAGGGCAGTCTCAAAGTAGACTTGTGGTCAAAAGTAACAAACCAAACTGCAATACAGCAGGTTAGACAAAGTACATTCCACAGTGCAGGTTGTAACTTGGATATAGATGTCTTAATACTGTGTGTCTCCAGACATTGTTACCTTTCATGCTATAATAATGAAATTTATTTTAATTAAACACTTCAGCAGGTTGGGTTCCAGAGTAAAATTAATTAGTTGAATGCTTTTTATTAGTATGGATAGTAACCGTGCCACCCTGCAATGCAACTGCATGCCCATGCACTAAAACTTGGTGACAATCAAAAAGCACATCCTTGAGCAAGAGTTGAACCAGCACTGAAGGATAATTGCCATTAAGAACCTGACGTCCCACGCCTCCACCAATGAACAATTGTCCTCCGCCTACCAACTGATTATCAAGGATCGACGAAAGCTTAAATGATGGGTCATACAGAGATAGTACTCAACGCCTTCATAGCTAAACTAAACGGGTGACCTCCTGTACTACCAACAAAAAGCACTTCCTTCGAGCCAGAGTTGAACCAGCAACCTAAGGATAACTGCTCATATGAACCTACAGTCCTCCGCTCTACCAACTGAGCTACTGAAGGATCGACGCAAAGCTTAAATGATGGGCTTCTATACAGAGATAGTAATTAACGCTCCATAGCTAGAAACTAAACGGGTGACCTCCTGTACTACCAACAAAAAGCACTTCCTTCGAGCCAGAGTTGAACCAGCAACCTAAGGATAACTGCTCATATGAATCTACAGTCTCCCGTCACTAACTGAGCTATTGAAGGATCAATCTAAAGCTTAAATGATGGGCTTTACAATTCTAGATAGTAACTAACTCTTAATAGCTTGAAACTAACTCAGCCGCTCCTGTACCACCAACAAACCACTTCCTTCGAGTCGAGTTGAACCAGCTAATTTAAGGATAACTACTCATACGAACCTACAGTCCTCCGCTCTACCAACTGAGCTATCGAAGGATCAATGCAATGCTTAAATGATGGGCTTCTATACAGCGATAGTAACTAACTCTTGACAGCTTGAAACTAACTCAGCCACTTCCTGTACCATTAACAAAAAGCACTTCCTTCGAGCCGGAGTTGAACCAGCGACCTAAGGATAACTGCTTGTACGAACCTACAGTCCTCCACTCTCACCAACTGAGCGCTATCGGCCGATCGACGCAACGTCAAACATACCAGATAGCAACTAACTCTTGACAGCTTCAGAAACTAACTCAGCCAGTTTCCTGTACCATTTAATAAAATGACCTTCCTTCCAAGCTGGAGTTGAACCAGCGACTCCATGATAACTGTCGTCAGACGAACCTGTATGAACCTACATCCTCCGCCTACCAACTGAGCTATTAGCGATCGACGCAATGCTTAAATGATGGCCTCATACATGGTATAGTAACTAATCCTTGACAGCTTGAAACTAACTCAGCCACTTCCTGCACCATTAACAAAAGCACTTCCTTCGAGCCGGAGTTGAACCAGCGAATTTGCTGATAACTGCTTGTACGAATCCCACAGTCCTCATTTAAACCAATTTTCAAGATCTATCAGCCAACATGTGGGCTTCTACAGATAGTAAATTCAACTCTTGACAGCTTGAAACTAACTCAGCCGCTTCCTGTACCATTAACAAAATGCACTTCTTTCGAGCCGGAGTTGAACCAGCGACCAAAGGATAACTGCTTGCATGAACCTACAGTCCTCCGCTCTACCAACTGAGCTATCGAAGGATCGATGCAATGCTTAAATGATGGGCTTCTATACAGCGATAGTAACTAACTCTTGACAGCTTGAAACTAACTCAGCCACTTCCTGTACCATTAACAAAAAGTACTTCCTTCGAAATGAGTTGAACCAGCGACCCAAGGATAACCGCTTGCACGCACCTACAGTCCTCCTCAATACCAATTGAGCTATCGAAGGATCACGAATGCTTAAAATGATGGGCTTCATACAGAGATAGTAACTAACCTTTAACAGCTTGAAACCAACTCCGCCACTTCCTGTACCACCAACAAAAAGGACTTCCTTCAAATGGAGTTGAACCAGCTACCTATGATAACTGCCCGTATTTAACCTACAGTCCTCCGCCTACCAACTGGAGCTATCAAGGATCAAGTAATACAAATGATGGGCTTCTATACCCCGAGATAGTAATTCAACTCTTGATAGCTTGAAAGCACCCAGCCGCTCTGTACCACCAACAAAAGCACTTCCTTCGTCGGAGCTGAACTGCTTTACCCAAGGATAACTGCTCGCATAAACTCTACAGTCCTCCGCCTACTAACTGAGCTATCGAAGGATCGATGCAATGCTTAAATGATGGGCTTCTATACCGAGATAGTAACTAACTCTTGATAGCTTGAAACTAACTGCAGCTGCTTCCTGTACCACCAACAAAAAGCACTTCCTTCGAGCCGGAGTTGAACCAGCGACCTAAGGATAACTGCTTATACGAACCTACAGTCCTCCGCTCTACCAAATGAGCTATCGAAGGATCGACGCAATGCTTAAATGATGGGCTTCTATACAGAGATAGCAACTAACTCTTGATAGCTTGAAACGAACTCAGCCGCTTCCTGTACCATTAACAAAATGCACTTCCTTCAAGCTGGAGTTGAACCAGCGACCTAAGGATAACTGCTCGTACGAACCTGTATGAACCTACAGTCCTCCGCTCTACCAACTGAGCTATTGAAGGATCGTCACAATGCTTAAATGATGGGCTTCTATACAGCGATAGTAACTAACTCTTGACAGCTTGAAACTAACTCAGCCACTTCCTGTACCATTAACAAAAAGTACTTCCTTCGAGCCGGAGTTGAACCAGCGACCTAAGGATAACTGCTTGTACGAACCTACAGTCCTCCGCTCTACCAACTGAGCTATCGAAGGATCGACGCAATGCTTAAATGATGGGCTCAAGCACAGAGATAGTAACTAACTCTTGACAGCTTGAAACCAACTCAGCCAGCTTCCCTGTACCATTAACAAAAATGCACTCCTTCGAGCCGGAGTTGAACCAGCTACCTTAAGGATAAATTCGCTCGATGAACCCAACAGTCCGCCCACCAACTGAGCTATCAAGGATCGATGCAATGCTTAAATGATGGGCTTCTATACAGCCGATAGTAAATCTAACTCTGACAGCTTGAAACCACCCAAAGTACTCCTGTACCCACATTAACAAAAGTACTCTTCGAGCCGGAGTTGAACCAGCTAATTCCAAGGATAACTGCTTGTATTTAACCTACAGTCCTCCTCGTCACCAAATTGAGCTATCAAGGACCGATTTAATGCTTAAATGATGGGCTTCTATACAGAGATAGTGTAACTAACTTTAACAGCTTGAAACCAACTCCAGCCACTTCCCTGTACCATACCAACAAAAAGTACCTCCTTCGGGAGCTGGAGTTGAACCAGCGACCTAAGGATAACGCTCGTATTTAACCTACAGTCCTCACACACCAACTGGAGCTATCGACACCGACAATGCTTAAATGATGGGCTTCTATACCTAGATAACTAACCTGATAGCTTGAAGCAATCTCAGCCGCCTCTGCAACACCAACAAAAAAGCACTTCTTCGGGAAAATGGAGCGAACCAGCCACCTAAGGATAACTGCTTGTACGAACCTACAGTCCTCCGCTCTACCAACTGAGCTATCGAGGGATCGACGCAACGCTTAAATGATGGGCTTCTATACAGAGATAGTAACTAACTCTTAATAGCTTGAAACTAACTCAGCCACTTCCTGTACCACCAACAAAAAGCACTTCCTTCGAGCCGGAGCTGAACCAGCGACCTAAGGATAACTGCTCGTATGAACCTACAGTCCTCCGCTCTACCAACTGAGCTATCGAAGGATCGACACAAAGCTTAAATGATGGGCTTCTATACCCCTAGATAGTAACTAACTTTAATAGCTTAAACCAACTCAGCCGCTTCCTGTACCACCAACAAAACCACTCTTCGAAAATGGAGTTGAACCAGCGACTAAGGATAACTATCAGATGTAACTTGCCAGTCCTCCGGTCATTTACCAACTGAGCTATCAAGGATCGAGCAATGCTTAAATGATGGGCTTCTATACAGCCGGTTAGTAACTAATTCCTTGACAGCTTGAAACTAACTCAGCCATCCCTGTACCATTAACAAAAAGCACTTCCTTCGAGCTGGAGTTGAACCAGCGACCTAAGGATAACTGCTTGTACGAAACCTATAGTCCTCCGCTCTACCAACTGAGCTATCAAAGGATCAACGCAACGCTTAAATGATGGGCTTCTACATGAGACAGTAACTAACTCTGACAGCTTGAAACGAACTCAGCCGGCTCTCGTACCATTAACAAAATGCACTTCCTTCAAGCTGGAGTTGAACCAGCGACCTAAGGATAACTGCTCGTACGAACCTGTATGAACCTACAGTCCTCCGCTCTACCAACTGAGCTATTGAAGGATCGACGCAATGCTTAAATGATGGGCTTCTATACAGAGATAGTAACTAACTCTTGACAGCTTGAAACTAACTCAGCCGCTCCCTGTACCATTAACAAAATGCACTTCCTTCGAGCCGGAGTTGAACCAGCGACCTAAGGATAACTGCTCGTATGAACCTACAGTCCTCCGCTCTACCAACTGAGCTATTGAAGGATCGATGCAATGCTTTAAATGATGGGCTTCTACAGACAGTAATTCAACTCTTGACAGCTTGAAACGAACTCAGCCGCTTCCTGTACCATTAACAAAATGCACTTCCTTCAAGCTGGAGTTGAACCAGCGACCTAAGGATAACTGCTCGTACGAACCTGTATGAACCTACAGTCCTCCGCTCTACCAACTGAGCTATTGAAGGATCGACGCAATGCTTAAATGATGGGCTTCTATACAGAGATAAAATCAACTCTGACAGCTTGAAACTAACTCAGCCGCTTCCTGTACCATTAACAAAATGCACTCTTCGGAAATGGAGTTGAACGCCGACTCAAGGGATAACTGCTCGTATGAACCTATGTCCTCCGCCTACCAACTGGAGCTATTGAAGGATCGATGCAATGTTAAATGATGGGCTTTATGTCAGAGATAGTAAATTCAATTTCTTGATAGCTTGAAACTAACTCAGCCGCTCCCGTACCATTAACAAAATGCACTTCCTTCGAGCCGGAGTTGAACCAGCGACCTAAGGATAACTGCTCGTATGAACCTACAGTCCTCCGCTCTACCAACTGAGCTATCTAAGGATCAATGCAACGCTTAAATGATGGGCTTCTATACAGAGACAGTAACTAACTCTTGACAGCTTGAAACGAACTCAGCCGCTTCCTGTACCATTAACAAAATGCACTTCCTTCAAGCTGGAGTTGAACCAGCGACCTAAGGATAACTGCTCGTACGAACCTGTATGAACCTACAGTCCTCCGCTCTACCAACTGAGCTATTGAAGGATCGACGCAATGCTTAAATGATGGGCTTCTATACAGATAGTAACTAACTCTTGACAGCTTGAAACTAACTCAGCCACTTCCTGTACCATTAACAAAATGCACTTCCTTCGAGCCGGAGTTGAACCAGCGACCTAAGGATAACTGCTCGTATGAACCTACAGTCCTCCGCTCTACCAACTGAGCTATTGAAGGATCGATGCAATGCTTAAATGATGGGCTTCTATACAGAGATAGTAACTAACTCTTGATAGCTTGAAACGAACTCAGCCGCTTCCTGTACCACCAACAAAAGCACTCTCGGAAAATGGAGTTGAACCAGCGACCCCAAGGATAACCAACTGCCTGCATGAACCTAGCAGTCCTGCCTCACCAACTGAGCTATCGAAGGATCGACGCAATGCTTAAATGATGGGCTTCTATACAGAGATAGTGAAGATATATAACAAACTAGAAACTAACTTGGCTACTTGTGATCCCCCAACAAAACTACATCTTTGCACTAGCGACCCCAAGGATAACCGTCACACAATTTTGAGTTTAGGGTCTAGGTTATCAAAAACAGTAATTATATCAGAGGAGTTGCAACAGTACACACATTATGTACTGCAAAGTGGTATCTGAGATTAAAGTCTTACCTTGGGTATTACCATTACTTTCTTTTTAATAACCAGGGTTGATCACCATGGCAACATCTGCACATGGAGCCTCATGAGTTGTTTAGCACCATAAGTCCGAATTCATAATATGGTGTGTGGAATTTGACTGTTTTTGCGTGCACAAATGACATGTGCCTTTGAGCAAGGCATTGTGCCTCCCAAGCACTTCCAGGACAGCTTCAGCAGTGTTGTGTTTTACTAAGTGTTGAGTCTCCTCCTGTGTGTATGTGTGTGTGTGTGTGTGTAGGTTAACACTGCACTCCCGACTGCAGCTCAGGGTCATTGCTGTGAATCCATCCAGGGTCACTGCTGTAAATATGAATGTGTTCCAAGGAGCTATTCAAAAGAGGAAATAAACCCCGATTTTCACCATCTCTGTGTTTGCTCCATGAAGTAAATCTCAGCATAGAAAAAAATTACACTTAGGATATGGGGTGTGTTCACCAATCCTAGTTTCACAATATCTTAAACCTTTGAGATAATGCCAATCAAAAGAAAATCATCTTTAAAAGGGGCTGAGCCTGCAACTCTGCTACTGTGTATTTAAGAGAAAATTACTGAGAGTATATAATTTAAGGGACAATTTAATACACTATCTGTTTTAACTAAATACATGACATAATGAGGTTGATTCCAACTTGCAATTATGTAATAAGCCCATACTCCCACCACCTGCACCCACAATTAGCTATTTGCTGCAGAGAGCAGCTGCTCCTGACTGCTAGAGAGTCTCCAGAAATGGACACACTTGATAGTCAAGAGTGGTAACAACGCAGGAGAAAACCGTCATCTCAGTAATAGTATCATATGGAAACAGTATGGAGGCTGCTATGTGTGTGGGAAAAGCAGCAATAAATAACACCAGGCAAGAATAAAGATGATGGCAAACCAGCAGCATCTGAGGAACTAAGGACAAATGTATACTGCTACTCCTTGAGAAGAAAAGTGTATAAGGTAAGTACTGCAATGAAACAGGATGTTAAAGACACTTTGATCTGCTGAGCTATGACTATAGTACATCTCCAACAGGGATGTTTTATAGAGAAGCACGCTTATTGTGAACAAGACACAAAAGGAGGATAAAGCTTGGTCTAATGGATCATCATTTTACATATTACATTTTAAACAGTAGGCACCATACCTCCACTTACTAAAAGGGGAATCACACTGTAAGCTTTTCTCAACACCCAGAAACTAGGTCAGACTTAAAAACATAAAAGCATTGATGTATTGTGCATGAAACAACCCAAGACCAACTTGCTTTCATTTTATTTCTTATATTGCATTTGTGACCTTCATGCCCCTTTCTAACACAACATATTTCTTTGGTCACACACCCTTTTGGTCACAGAAATAGTTTATTTGAATGCACCAAAAGATGTAGGGTGCCCAGTGTGTATATTTTTTGCAGTAATTTGAGAAAATAGCAGCCGACATCTGAATTATCTTGAAGTAAACCATGCAGTAAACTCAATAAATAAAAGACCAAAACGCATGTACTAGACAAGTCATCCATATTTTATATCATTTGAGCTGGGTTGGGTTATGAGTTTAGCATTTACACACACAAAGGTCAGAGCACTGGTTATATATTGCTGTAGCCCAAGAGTACAGGTGAGCCTCCAAAATGAGCTGAACACACTCAAGACTCATCCTCAGCACATGTAAGTACAGTTACAGCACATTGGTATTGGCCATAATGCACTACAAGGTACTGAAAACCCCTTAAGATAAGGGAAATGTTAACACAGTTGTTTTTAATCAAGTACGCCCACAGTATCAATTACACCTATGGTACTTGCAACTGTGTACATCAAGCACAAGCTACAGCTGCAAATGGGGGCACATTTTACTGGCTTCATACTGCTGAGTAGCTTGTGAATCTCATGAGTAAATTTAAACAGTGCTTGGGTAAATGTACTGAGTAATATTAATTGAGGTCTGAGAGAGATGCACCTCCACAGCACCTGAACCACCTCAGTTTAGGATCACGGGCACAGAGCTCAACAGGAATTCCGGGCCAAACCTATAAAGCCAAAGCTTGAGTTAAACAGGAAAAAGTTGTTCTAGGAAAACAAAACTTTTTTAGAGAATTAAACAGATCGCAACTAGAAGCGTGTTTGTGTCGGCATGCACTTGCACACAATCATGTATACATGTGCTCTACATGAGCGTTTTAGTGTCTGTGGAGAGAGAGACCAAGACAAGAGACAGAGTGTGAGATACAGTAGATTGCACATGCTTCATCAATCAGCCTAAGAGTTCATCATTTTGTTAGTTGAATTAAATCAAACACTGTGTTCAGTCTAACGTGCATCCTCCGCTCACCTCTGCTGCCTAATTACTTGATGATTACTGGCTGGGTCAGCAAAATTAACTTTGTTTCTATACTTTTGCTTTGCACATGAACACATCTTGGCTATGACAGGAAGCTGTGAGATTGGCTGTTTATGGATGTATGGTGCTGGCTTTTTTCTTTTTTTTTTTTCCTTTTTTTGGTTTTGTCCATTTGGATACGTACACATGATAACCACAACCTCCTCTTGTTCTAGGTCTTGTATAAAAAGCACCAACATTGAGGCTTCAGAAACTCTTGGCCACCATCACGGGACATAGAGATTTTTCTTTGTTTGAACAAAATCAAAACATTGAAACCCATGTCTCTGAAGAGTTTATTTTTACAATCATGCACCTGAACCTAAGAATAACTGTTCATATGCAACTTCCATAGTCCCCTGCTCAACCAACTGAGTTATCGAAGGATTAACGCACTGTGCAACTGATCAGCTTTTTTCACGGTAGAAATAACTTGATAACGGAAACCAAGCAGCATCTTCATAAAAACAACAACAAAAAGTACATTCTTTTGAGCCAGAATTGAACCAGCAACCTAAGGATACCTGTCATTATGAACTCACAGTCCTCTGCACAACCAACTGAGCTTATCAAGAAATACCACATTTACCTAAGTATGTAACACACAAAACATATAAAGTAAACTCTTAACATAAACATCCTATGACTGAACATACCTATTAACCAAACTTCAACCTCCCTTTGACCACTGTGGTTTTGCCTCACCTGAAACTCATCTCTTGTCCCATTTTGTAGGAAATGACTTTTGCAGACTGACTTAAAACCATAAAAGTGTTGGAATGAAAATGCTTGAAGATAATAGGAACATGAAAATCAGGATGTTTGGGAGATTCCCCTCTGCAATTTGAAATCCATCTTACTTCTGCAAAAATTCTAAAGGTTTGTAAAAGCTCTTTTAAATTACATAAATGTCCTGCAAACAACTGAAAGAGCAAAACTGTAAATGTGTATGTACGTGCTAGTGTGTATGTGAATGTATTGATCTACAGTACGTGTGTGTGTGTGTGTGTGTGTGTGTGTGTGTGTGTGTGTGTGCAGGACTACTTAAGGTAATGATTCACGACAAGGGATTTCCATCACTTGTGTTTAAGGACAGGAATATCTGCACCAGGCGTCACGCCCATTTATTTCATTCAGCAACACACAACTCATCAGGGCGAGATTTATTGACCGTGGTCTGTGTGAAACAGGTAAGATTGTTTCCATCAGTGTGTGTCTTGAGGGGAGATTTTCAAACTTATATAATACAAATGAAAGAGGCTACAGGAGGTAGATTACAATAAAATATTACAAAATGTTTACTACTGCACTGTATAGGAGAGAGGTTAGCAAGGCAAGGCAGATCCCATTACAAAAGAAATGCTTTATAATGCAGGAGAAAAGAAAAAAAGCAAGATAGAAAAAAGAAACCATTCACAAATCCATTCTAATACAATACACAGGAAAGTACAAAACACAAACTATTCAGGTGACTAAGATAACATTTATTATTGAAAGCTGGGCTACAAAAAGAAATGATGCTGCTTTTAAAAAGGAGGTGAACACATCTCAAGTCCTCGGGAGGCTATTACAGAAGCTAAGACTGTAAAAATTAAACGTAGCTTTTACTGGATTTGGAATTGACTAGGCTAGATGTAGACCTGAGAGGTCTGGGTAAATAGCTTAAGCATATCATGGTGAGCACAGCGTATTTCATGCCAGACAATCTAGTCAATCCTAGTGCATACTGGAAGCCAGTGCAGTGATTTGAAGGCAGGTGTAGCGATTTTCTTTTGTCCTTTTGATAAAATTCCAGGGCTGCAGCATTTTGAATGAGCTGCCAACAGTCTCTAAGAGCCAGCTACCAGAGAGAGAGGACCATTACAGTACCATTTTACAGGTTACAAAAGCATGTGAAAGTCTCATGGTCTGCTTTTGATCAGAAGCCTTATGCAGTATTTCTGAAATGATCAAAAGCTCTTGCTTATAAGGTTTCAAAACCTAAAGTCTCACCACTTTGGGGGATGTAAAAACTCTACACATTGCAATGGGAGACTGCAGTCACCAGCCAATGGATCACTGCATCTGTGCTGCACTGCTGCACTGGAAGCCACCAAACACCTAACTGCTGAATTTATAAATGTGTTGTATTTATGCAAATAAACTTGTCAGTATTTGTACACAATGCTCAAGAGTATTACAGCATCTGTTGGCAGTGTCTGCCTCACGCTTTATTGCAGTGTTTAAACAGTGACAAATACTGCAGTAAGCCACAGGATGTGTGTGAGCTTGGTCTACACTGCTGTCATGATGGCACCTTCATATCCCACTCTGTCCCTCTCACCTCCTCTAAATAGGCCTTGAGGGAGTATTCAAGGTGCATTACCTTTCTTTTGCCAAAAGATCACACCCAGGAAATTGGCTATCTGTGTCATGCACACAAAACCTATGAGTCAGGCCCACTCCTTTACATTACAATCTGTGAAGACACACACATACACACACTGAGAAAAGACAAGAAAAGTGCTGATCCGCTAAGTATAAACTTTGTCACATCAGCTTAGTGCTGTAAAGTGAAGATATAAGATGACACAAACTGAGTGTCCGCTGGCGGATCACAAAAAACATAGATGAGGAACCACTAATGACACCAAGGAGTGCAGAGGAAAGGAGGGAAGAGGGAAGAAAAGAGAAATGAAGAAAGAAGAAAGTAACGGAAAGAAATACACATGGGTAAAGACAGCAGCAGCGTGGAAAATAGCAGTAAGATAAAAGGAGCCTAGAGAAAACTGGGTTTAGGTGAAATGAGAGAGAAAGATAGAGGAAGGAGAGGTACATTTTTATGTGCTGAAGGAGCTGTTGATATTATATTGCCCTCTTTGAGCCGTGGTTTAAAAGGTCTCGCACAGTAGGTGACACCTCTACTGATTCCAATACTGTAGCTTTATACTGCAGCAATTTTAAAGTAATAATTTCACTTTGTCAAATATTTTCTCTCTGGCAAGCACACAGAATTTGAGGGAACTCGTAAATGACTGACTTTTAGTTACATTTTTTGGGTACAGCCTTTTGTTTGTAATTGCAACATGCAGTGAGGAAATGATGCCTCCCCGCCTTGAACAGTATTTAACTGTGACAAATAAAATATCTGCACTAGTAGCAACAACAGTTTGTATCTATGTAAATGTGTACATTAGCTTTCAAATGACAATAAAGTGAAAAATGACTATACTACTGTTCAGTCTTCGCCCTTCGTCTCTCACATACTCATACACGCTAAGCAAACACAGTAGCCCCATGCTTGCCGCTATTAAAGTGACAGTAGGTCCACGGCACCCTATGGGTGACACCCACCCAACCAGCACCAAAACAATTTACAGGACAGCCTTGCCTCTTTGATTCCTCTGTGTCTCCTAAGACTCCTCATTTTGCATCTCCTCTGTAACCACCCCACACACCCACCTACACGCATCACGTAACTACACAAACTTGTTTAAAAGTGTTCCATTTCACCGGGGTTCATCAACACACCCACGCTTATCTCTTATGTGCATGGTATCATCATTAAGATTAGGTATTTAACTGCTGCTTGTATCTTGAAAGATCTACAGCTATAGCAACAGAAATTGGCTCAGTCTACACACACACACACACACATACACCTATTAGCTTAACTCGTGGGATTTCTAATCGGTCGAACATTTGCTCAGACCTCATAGACCACTCTATTTTGAGCTGTGGTACTTGCCGCGGGTCTGATTTGCCAGGCTACAAAGTCACCTGAGCATCAGTTAATAAATTTAAAGTAAAAGGATACGTGTGTGTGTCTTGAAGTTAGAATGACTCCTTTCCTTTTACATGAAGTAGTGTGGGAGAATAAGATGAATCTCCACTGGGGCGTTATCCTCAAGTGACCTCGGAGAGACCAAAAGCGAGCACTGCCTCTTAAATAACCACTTATCACTCCTCATCAATAATAGACAAATACCAAGAGAGGGGAGGAGCAGTGAGGCAGTGATATCTAAAGACCCGAGCAGTGAGAGAGAAAGACTGGGAGAAACAAAGACAGAGGGAGGCAGCTCATTTGTGTCTTCACAGAAGATGTTTTGTTCTTATTTTAACAGCCTGTACCAAGTAAATGAGAAGTAAAAACTTTTTTTAGAAAGTAAAGAAACACAGAAGAGGGAATCAAAAGGATAAAGCACACTCATATACAACAATGCTTAAGTCCCAGTCTTGTATTATGTCCTCCTCTGAACTAATACAGCAGAGATGGCTTCAGGATTATTCTGCTAAAGCTGAGAGAGTTTCAAAGACTGGTCAGCTGAGCATGGAAATCCACTGTGACTGTTTGGCCCGAGCCGACAGCAGTCGACTCCTGCCTGCCACTCACCTAAATGAGCACTTCAGCAGGGCAAACTGATGCTCTATTGATTCATAGAGTCAGCTACTGCTGAGACAAGTGAAACATCAGAGGTCTGTGCATGTGTGTGTTTGTGTCTGTGTTTGTGTGTGCAGAGACACACAGGTGGAGAAAAGGACAGGACAGACGTGCAATGAGTCCAGCTGATTTTTCAGGCAGCTGAGTTGATTTATTGATGAGAGTCATGTCCAGAACATGCATTAGCTCACTCAGTGGCCACTAATGAACTAGTGATGTGTGTGAGGGTGTTGGGAACCAGTTTCACACAAACAGCAGTGACTAAAAAAACTAGCGTCCCAAATTTGTTTTCTAGTGTTAGGGCAGTAGAGTTTGGCATATATTAGGTTGGTGGTTAGTATAGAATAATCCCCAAGGGAATTAATAAGTCGATGAAATGTCCATAAAATGACATTTAAAGAGATGTGTCAGTGAGAAAGTAATCAGTCAGATTGACAAAGCAATAATTACGTTAAAGCAGCCCTGTCTGGGTCTTACCTACAGTTGATCTGATCTCTACTAGCTCTCAAATGACCTTACAGATCTCAAATGCTACCGTTACTGGTATTTGAGTTAGATGGATAAGGAATTTTGCAATACAATGCATTAAACACTCAGCTAAATGGCATTTTAAAAATTCTTATAATAACTTTAGACCTGTAACAACATAGCTGCATTCTTGTTTTTGCATTTTTGCATTTTGTCTCATATTTAACATATTCACTAATGAATGTTAGGACATCCCTTAATTTCAAAAAACTGCTCATGGGATAGAAGGTCATAAGTGACATGCACAGTATACCTGTATATGTGCAGGACATACTATGTGCTAGAGGGGTGTAACAAGTCTGAAACCAAGACTGAAACCATGATACAAACATCCACAATCTTGCATCATGATACGGGAGGGTATAACTACGATACACCCCCAACCCACTGCCACCGCTGCAGGTTCAGCCTGTTGAGCTCTTAATATTCTATTTCAAATTAGGGCAAGCTGTATATTTTGTTAATATTACACATTAGACCTTTTTTATTGTTTTCCAGCTGCGTGTGTCATGTGACTATTTTGGTCCAGTCATAATCAGGTGATTGTGCCTGCGGTAAAATTTAGGGTAGTTTACAATAATAACAACAATAAGAGACTGCAGGCTTATTTTGCAGGAACATACTTTTCCTGTGTAGAAACATGCTTGATTGACATCTACCTCACTGTCTTTAATTATGTTGCACCTGTAAGAGCAGGACACCTTATACCTTTCAGTCATATTAGTGCATAGAGTTTGGCTGCCACAAATTCCCAAAGCACAAGGTGACACCTACAAATGTCTTGCTTGATGTGACCAACAGTCAAAAACTCAAAGATAATCAGCTTACCATCATAGAAAACCTGAAAATAAGTTAACGATTAATTTCTAATTGATCAACTAAATGATTAATCAACGAATCTACAGCATTTCTAGATGTTTTTGAAAAGTTTCAAAAAAACGTCATAAATGAACATTATTATTATTATTATTATTATATTCAGATTTTGAGTACATCAATCCACATAACATTCAATTAATAAACTACAGTGTGACATCTAGGCCACAAATTTAGATTCAAAGCATTTTGACTTTACAGATTTAGAAGTTTCTTATAACACAAACTGCTGGTGCATGTATCAAATACAGGACTTTACATACATAACGTATCAAAGCTCATTACTGATTATTATAGGGACATTTTTATCAAAAGGCTCAACAGGCTACATGTCCAAGCAAAGCACACGCAGTGCAGTAGCCTAATTTAACCAAAACCACCTCAATAACACCAGCAAACACACAGGTGACATTTGGTAGAAAAAGAGGTAAGAGAGTGTTTGACTCACGATATTTGAAGAGGCCTTTCTCTTTTCCTCCGTGGAGGCACTGTGGTCTGTCCATGTCATATTATTTCCCACTGGCCTTGTTGGCATCATGGTAACGCGCAGTTTTTTGTCGTGTAAACCTAAATCAACTTTCAACAGCAGTTCGGGGAACTAGCTGCCTCTCTCTGCCGGTTGTTTCATTTGCATAACGTTGCTAACTTTCTGTAATTTGTGTGGTAAGAGGGTTTTGTTCTTCAGTGTCGCAGAATCTGACGAGGTGAGACTTGAAATGTTTTCTATGCTAATTACTGCACGTGGACTAATGATGCGTTCAAGGCAACGGAAACTTCTGAGTTGCGGAAAACGTGCGTTCAAATGACCAACTCCGCAACAACATGGATGCAGTAATGGCTCACTCATATTGATATGGATTATTGTCCTTATTATCTTCTTGATTAATTATTTGCTTGTACAACCAAGTGTCCAAAACTCGAACTTATTTATTTATTTATTTATTTATTTTTAAGAAAAAACAGCAAATACTCACAGTTGAAAAGCCAGAGCCATGAAATATTTGATATTTTTAGTTGCCAGTTAATTTTCTTACAATCAACTAACGGACTAATTGAATAATCTTTTCAGCTCTGCTTGTTTATCTATGACAAGTCATATTTTATAAACTCTTCCTTACAGAAATCTTCATCTGTAGAGTACCTAGTAACTTAAACTGTTGAATAATCCCCTATAGTACCTGGGTAAATATACTCAGTTACTTTCCTCCATAGGATTTCAATGTGTGTAACTTAACTGAACACGCTGTACCATAAAACCCCTGGTTTTCCCGTCTTGTAATTACAAACTGAGGCCCTGTCTTTCTCTCTTTCTCTCCATCCAAAGTAATTTATCACATGACTGGTTCTAAGCCAAAGGTGTCACAGGATCTTGGTCTGTCTAATACCTCGTGTGTAAAGCCGATCACAGTTTAACACACCCTCTAGGCTTTTAATAGCTTTGAGGCATTCATAATATAAAAGGCTTTAAACCGGGTACTTACAGTGCTATATTTGAATACAGGTTTACTTTCTAGTTTTGCTATGTCTTTGAGTGTTAAGTCATAGTGAGTGAGAGTTAAAACTATAGAGAGACGTAGATTTTGAGGGTAGGAGCTGAGAGAAATCCATTAAAACAATCACACACTTGATTTGCCAACAGAAACTGCTGTAATGAATTACTCACCAATAAAAACAGACAAGTGCCTTCACACACACACATACACACACATTTCGGTGGCCGCCTGATCAATTAAGTATTTAGTGAGGATACCAGGCAGCTCCTATATTAAATATTCACTTGTTTTCCAAGATGAACAAAGGATGACCATTTGACGATGATCTGCGCAGGCGGCATGTCTGTGTGTCTGATGGCGTGTGTTGATGTGCAAACACATGTATGAATCTCTGGTTGACTGCCCAATTTCCCTCACTGCTTCTCAAGTGTCGATTAGTTACAAACTACAGCTTCATTAGGCTCCGATTAAGAGCACAGACTGACACAAACACACACACACACACACACACGCTATTGCACACAACGAAAAATGCACTCACTACAATAATTGAGTGTGAAGACTATTTCCCTTTATTATCTCATTTCTTCTTTTCATTTTGTTTGAGCTTTGTTCACCTCTCCTCATCCCTTCTTCTTCACTCACCCTCCAATTCTTCACTCTTGCTGTTTCTGTCTGTTAGGCACCATAATAAATAGACTTGTGTGCCTGGATAGCTTCTCCTTACATAGGCAGATAGCAGAGTCTAAACACTGTCAGTGAACACGAGGCTCCAGTGCACAGAGGACAGACTTTTGACTGGCTGTAGTCAATAAACAGTCACTGTTGCTCCCGCTCATTTGGCGTTCGAACACAGCACTGTTGTGATTTTCTTTCACTGCCTTGAAGTAATAATGTGGGGCTAGGAAACAATCCCTCGGCCAAAATAAACCACACAATCAGCCAGATGGTGACTCTGTAACAAACAAATTTTAACTTTAGCTGGTCATTCAACAGAGGGATCTTCACATCATCACACATCACTCTTCAAAGTAGCACTTTAATACAAAATAAAATCTACAACTAATAATCACACTCAAACGGGTCTCAGTGTGTCAGAGCGTGTGGTAGTCTCTAGCCTAATTCCAGTTGACATTATTCAAATTTTTTCCGATTTTCACCAAAAAAGGAGATTTTTCAAAGGAGCATACTGATTTAAAATGATTTCCATTGTACTATAACAATATGGTATGTTTCCCTCTGCAAAAAGACATTTTTCACTGCAGTGAACAAAGTCTAAGAACAGCTCAGAACCTGTATCTGGTAATAGGGAGTGAAGATGCAAACTATGAACTTATAAAGGGGTAATTTTCACATTATTGACCCTTTGCATATAATTTTCACATTTATTTTTAACAACTGTGCTATCTGAGAAAAGTTGAAGGTCCAAGATGTTGAAAGATGCAAAAAATATGACAGTAAAGACAACAGGCATGAAGACATAGTGAGTGACAGAGGAGTAGAGAGACAACTGTGGGGACGCTGTAACTCTGTCACCTTCACACCGCGGTCCATCAGCAGGCAGAGCTCGTTTAATCAGATGGACTGACAAACATCCAGACTGTCTGCACACACACACAAACACACGCACACCCTGGTACACCCATGAGCACATGGCATATGCTTCATAATGTGACTCTTTGCCCCCTGGAGGTCTAAATGCCCCCTCACTGTCACTCCCTTACCCAGCATTCCCTGCTCTGTGTCCAAAAATATCATAGGCTTTTGATTAATCTATTTCCCCACTAGGCTGATTGAATTGGCGTCCACTTTAATTCAGTGTGTGATCAAAAATCAGCAGAGTGCGTCTGCATCTGTAACTACTTTGGCATTTAGGTCAAAAGGGGATGTACTAGATTTTAACAGGAGAACATGGATACTGCCTTCCTGTCCCGAAGCACTCAGTATTATTTCACCAAAGCATGTTTTGAGCTCTATGATACCACAAAACGTACGGAAATGCTGAACCACAATCTCAACTGGCACCATGCAGCATTTCACAAACACAAAAACAGCAATAAAAACTTGATAACAAAAAGAGAACTGTGACCATTGCAAGAAAACTATGATGCTCATTCTATGTAATTTCCTGCAGAGTTGATTTCTGACGCAAATAAAGTGTTTCAACCAAAGCGGAAAGAAGACTTCCTCACATGATTCAAACATGGCAGATGGTAAAGGCGTTTAATAATAGCAAACTGTAACAGCTGTACCCTCTTTAATACAACCCAAGAAGACCAAACTGAAAGAGCAAGTAAAGCAAAAGAAGAACGACAGAGCCGGGGGAAACACCAGAATGCACCTGTGCCGGATGCTCATTCAGCGGTGAGGCGTTCAGGACCAACATGTGCGCTGGATGACTGTCAAAATAACTTTCTGGAGCTTTTTTTTTTTTAAGAAAAAAATAACTCTTTCTGGAATAAAGAGGCTGATTTCTGCTTTTCGAACATGGTTCACTGACGTTGTCACATGGCGATAATATCTGGCCCTGACTAGATAATTAGCGTTAACATTCACCACATTATCCCCAAGGAAATGTTGAATGCATATGCTCAGAATTGAACAGCAGTTAAGTTGTCACCACGGCCTACACGGTCAAGACGCACTTTAACGATACAATGAACATGCACACATAAGAAGCAGAAGTTACTGTCTCACAAACGTACAATCACACAGATGCTTCTTCACAACTGAAAACACACACCCACGCCACACACAGACACACACACACACTCATGAATAATAAACTGTGGGGCATGAGAGGGCATGCTGTGAAGCTGAATCTCATATCTGCTTGTAGTTTGTCTCTTCTTCCTCTTCCCATCTGTGCTTTTTGTATATTTTGGAATGAAACTCATGCATATGAATTTTGATATTAGGAAGGAAATTCTGTGATATATCTATGGATGTACTAGTGTTTAAGAATAATGGTTTAGTGCTGGACAAGACCCAAAGTTAAAGGTTGCAACAACTGGGTTTAAGTTTGAATTTATTTTAAGGATTGTAGTTTTAGATAAGAATTGTAGTTAGGTCAGTGGTTGGGATAATTAACAAGGTTAACAAAGACATATTTCTGCTGTTTTTGCCTGTTTTTTCTCGTCTTTCCTGTAAAATACTAGATATTTTCACCTTTTCAGACCACTATAAAATATTCATAAGGTAAAAAAACCCACTCATAACATCATAACAACCCGTGATGGGGCATCATACCTAGACATTTCTTTGTTTTAAGGGGTCAGAAGCCAAAAAAGGTTACGTTAGGGAAAAACTTTTTCTACAGACTTTATCGCGTCATGACTCACCTCTCTCTACAGAGCCAGAAGGGCTTTAAAGGAGAACTCGTTGGAAGGGCACTGAGGGCTCTTCACTGATTTACATCTCTTCCTTTGGGGTGGTCATATGTTAATAAAAACATGTTGACTCTTTTCTTTTGGGTAAAGTCATGGCTGGTTTTGGTTATTCCATAGTTAGAGTTAGAGAAATGGATTACATTTCAGGAGTTCTCGGCTAGAGAAAGAATATTTCACTTATATATTTTAATATTTTCCGTCCTGTGTGTGTGTGTGTGTCTTTGTGGAAGCAGTGCCCAGTGTGGATCTTGACCACTGATACACACTGACCTGGAAAAGGACGTGGGCAGCCAGCTGTTTTATTAGGTTACCATGGCAACAACCACAAACTCTCAAAAAACACACATAGGCCCATGTACACACATATGCCCAAGGTCCCAAGGCGAAATGCTAAACAGCACATGGCCATATGAGCTCCCACAGCCAGGTTGACCCAACAGGGATACAGACTGCCATCACACTTCACCCTCCTCCCCGCTCTACTCCCCCCCCTTCCTCTCTCTCTCATTGGCGGACACAGAGGGGTGATGGAGAAGTCACGCTCTGCTCTGTGCTGTCACTTCTTCTGTGCCAGCACAACAACAGAATAAGTTTAGGCTGTATTGTTATTATTATGCTGATCGTTACATAGTCATGTTTGCAGAATGTACCCACATAATCAGCGAGGAGAGAGCCTGGGGAGCGGACGGACTGTTCAAACGACCAAAATACAGTTCACGGAAACACTAAGCCAGCAGCCTCTCCAAATATAAAACACACATGGACCCACATTTCAACAGTGTGGAGCCTAATTTGGACATTGTTTGCTTTCTGTTATACATGGTAAACTGAAAGATGAAATTGCACATGACAGAACAGACGTGTTTAGCTCACTTGAAGTTTAGATTTGTGATGTTAAAGTGGTTCCTGTGGTGTTGTGAAGTATCTAACAATGTTTGAAGAGGACAGCAGTGAACATGTGTTACTGTATGAATGTGAAGCAAGTGGTTGTTGTAAAAGAGCACTTATGTTTGGCCAACTTCCATGGATAAATAAAGGTTTAAATATAACAACTACCAACAACAGAAACTCTATCAGGAAATTAAATTCTTTAATCAAGATCATTCATTCATTCTCCACCGGAGACAACACAACAGGACAATGAAGGCAAAGCGGCTACATGCTGCTTTCTAGCCGGAGGGCTGAGCAGCGATCCACAATGTTCCAATCACACTCACTCAAACCACTCACCAACAAGATGCTTAGTCACAGATGACAAACTAAAGGAGAAACAACAAACACATGAAGGCAGTGGGTCTGAGGAATACTCTGTGGACTATCTTCAAAACACAAAAGCCATTTAACATTCAACATTTGGAGGATGAGTGATTCCATATTTTCAACACAAGGTTGTGCATGCTTAGATTCAGATCAAGCATGGCCCTGATGCATTAACATCTATCACTGAAAGAAACAAGTGAAGTTTAAAAGGCCTCAGTTGTGCAGATTTAAAAGCATCATGAGGCAAACATGAAGACAGAAAGTAGCTACTGCACGTTATAACATAAGCATTAGTATATTTACATTGCAAGTAATTCTCAGGATGATTTAAACAGGTAAAGGGCATTAATGGCAACTTAAATTGTGCTTTTCACTTTTAAAAACTATTTTAAAAAGAGTGCAGGTTGTTGACATTTTGAGGTGTGCAGACTATGACACATTATAAAAAGAGTGCAGAAAATCTAATTTTCCTTTGTTTTTGTTGATTGTAAAAAATGAATTTGTCAAGATCAGATAAGAGTTAGTGTAAGTACTCATACGACACACTGACATAAATATATGCCTCCAGAGACCAAAATGCAGATCAGTCAGTGAGTGGATGGAGATCAATAGTCCTCTGATGCAATGGAGGTTGCGTAATGTAACAAGGCTGACTTTAAAACTGTTGGAAACAAAGATACAGTATGTGTGACAGTGGATGGGCTCAGGGGATGAAAGTGCTGGTTTTCTACTCCTGACATTTTAAGTTCAAAACTTTTTTCGGGACTTTTTCCACACATCAGATCTCCCATGTTTCCGCTGATGTACAATAGTTCTCTATCTTCAATGACACAAGGAAAACCTGAACTTAACTTTCAGTAAACAAACTTGACGTCATGAACAAACACTGCCCAAAAAAAGTACAAATCACACATCCAACAACTAACTGTGGCACAGAGGACAACAAATAATTTAAAAAAAATAAGTGTATCAACAAGGTAGAATAATCTAATGTTAACACACACACAGAAAAATGTGAACAACTCAGTCAATCTCAAGTCAGCAGCAGTGGCCATCCCACTCCTCAGCAGTAATGCTGTTAGGGTTGCCGTGGCAACCAATTAGTCTGAAGGTATGAACCTCGGAGTATCAACAGGGGTTCAGGAGGGTCTCACAAACACATCACACACACATGAACAGACAGGTGAGGTTACCTGTAGACCATGCCTGTCTGACTCTTCACTGTGTCGTGCAGTGACAGCGAGTGGAAGTTAAGAAACTCCTCCAGCTGTTTGAGCTCCACCACGCCGTTGGGTTTGTTTGCCGTCCACAGCATCAGCGGAGCGTAGGGTCGAGGCCCCGTCCCCGTGGACGTCTGGCTGGAGAGCCTTCCCTGGCCCGGGCCTTGAGCCTGGACCGCGCCCTGACTTCTGGTCCCTTTCTGCTTCGGGTTGGGAATCTCCGGGCACGTGGCTTTGTACAGGTACATCTTCCCGCTCTCCTCTTCACTTTATCCTCTCTTTCAGTCTCTCCCTTCTTCTGTGAGTCTGTCCCACAAACATGTACGCTCAGACTAATCCAGGTAGGCCCCTCACCCACGCAGCCAACGCTACATGGAGCAGAGGACTCTGTGTGTGAGTGTGTGACTAAAGCTCAAAGGAAAAAGAAAAGTGAAGTAGTGAAGTATTCCTGTGGATGACGCTCCACATAAAGTATATTCCTCCTTATTTAAAACACAAAAAAAGAAAATCCAACTTGGAAAAACATAATTTGAAAAGAGAAAAATAGTGTTCAGGAGTCCATAATGAAACTTCAAGTCCAGTCTGTCTGCAGGCTGCACATCCACACAGGGAAAACAGGCTTTTTCCTTACATGTGCTCCACCATGGGCTGTGCCACATATGTTCTCTGTACACATACAGACATGCAGATGGAGAGAGGGAGAAAGAGAGAGAGATACACACAGATAACCCACCCTCTCTCTCTCTCTCTTCCTCTTTTCCCTTCTCTCCTCTGCTCTCTCTCACACACAACTCACACACTCAGGCTGTCACTTTGCCCCCTGCTCAGCCAGCTCTACATTATAAGCTCAGTTTGGTTTTGCTCCCTATTAAATGGCATGGGAATCTGGGACATTTTTTTCCCGCCCTCCCTCTTCTTCTGTCTCTCTCTCTCTCTCTCTCCCTATCTCTGTCTGTCTCTCTCCCTCCCTCCTTTTACCCCCTTTCTCTCCAGCTCCCTTATCCTCTCTCTACTCACTTTCCCCATCATCCCTCCTTTGTCTCTCAGTATTCCCTCTGTCACAAGCCCTTTCACTTACTCCTGATTTCCTCTCATTCACATCTCCCGCTTTTCCTTTTCTTCCCTTTCTTAGTCTTTTTTCATCTGGCACAGTCGTGTGTGTATGTGTGTGTGTGTGTGCGCAGTTTTGTGTGTAACTTTTCCATCTCCAATCCTCAGTAAATATTTCCTTTAATCTACCCCATCTCTTTTGGTCCCTTCACATCTTACCACTTGCAGACCCTTCCTCTGGCCTCTCTCTCTTGTTCTCTCTGTAAACAAAGTGTACCTGGAGTTTTGCCCATAACAAACACCTCCCAAAATAAAATATACACACCTCACACACATGCATACAGCCAATACGGTCATGTACAATTAAAAATACAGTCTGATAAAGGTGTTTTGTAATGAGCGAACCATAAAACAAAACTGGAAGCCCTTTCCGCTCTGTTTCTTCTTTCTTATTCTTCTATTTCTCCTTGACACACATACACACACATACACACACACACACACACACACACACATATACACACATGCTGTACATAATCTCTCACCTCTGGCCTCCTCATGAGTGTTTCACGACATCACTAGTCCTCCAGTGGATTGGGGAATCGTGGAGAATGCCAGTCTCCCCTATGATTGTGAACAAATTTTTGTTTAGACACACACTGACACTCTTCCTACATACTGTACACACACATACACACAATTGTGTTCTTCCATTCATCCTCAGTATTCTGCAAAAAATAAAAAAAATAAAAAATTCTACTTGGCCAAAATATCCATATTTGGATGGGTCCAACAAACACATGCACACAAAAACACTTCCAAAAATGAAAAGTAGGAATCTGCCCACACATTACTGGAAACATTAATACACTAAGTGATGTCTGTAACTAGTGTGAATTTACTGTTGATGCGTTTAATATTAATATAAATCCACCCTCTTAGTTTAACTTTTGATTGTCAGTGTCAAGTTTCGTTCTTCTCTCGTGCACGTATCAGGTACCAACTGCTTGGCTGTCTTTTGTTTCTTAAACTTCGGGTCCCAAAACTGAGTATAGACCTGGTTCTGGTAAGTCCTTAAGGTTAGATTAAGGTCAGATTCTTTAGAAGAAGAAGAAGGAGAAGAAGAAAAGGGGTGATGTGCAATATTAATTTTTTGAGAGCTGACACCTCAGAGCCCCAGGCAAGGTCGACTGTTTTACTGCACCTGAATAAAAATGAATATATGCTATGTTATACGTGCTACATTATACTCAACTAACTTTAATTGTATTAATGAAAAGACAACAGTGTACTGCATGGACACACACGCCCAAACATGCAGCATTAGTAGGGAGGTTGGCAGAGGGGCAGCTGTGTCCATTGTCCAGCAGGATGGGTGGAAAAACTGATCCTGCCTGGCAGCAGGAAAGTCAGCTGAGCTTATGCAACGCCAGAGTGTGTTTACAGTGTATTTATAGACACTAGCTGCATACACATCCATACAGATGGAGCCTTTACATGTACAACATGTAATGCATATACAGTAAACTTTTATATCAGCAAAGCAAACATCCTGTACTCTTTTGCAAAGAAGTTCACAATCATTTTGCTTGTGTTGTTTTTGTCTTTGTCCCACTTATATTTGATGTTTCTCTTTTTCTGCCTGTGTTATTTTGGTTCTTTTATTCTGGCCTCTGGTGTTGAGAACAGCAACATTCTCCTCTGAGCCGCTCAGCATGTGAGCAGGTGAGTCACTGATAAGAATACCACAAAAAGAGGGAGAGGAGGTAGACAGGCAGAGGAGGGAGAGGCGGGGGTGAGACACAAAAGTAACATTCGTGCCCTTGTCATCGTCTATTTCTGTTTATCTTCTAAATCACTTCCTCCTCCCTCGACTGTCAGCAGCATTTTACCTGTTTTTCATCCTGACCTTTTTCCATCAGCTTCACGTTCCCTGAGACTAATTAGCCATCTTTTTCTGTCTCTTTCATTTTGCCCCCACCGCCCCCACATACACTGCCTCCAGTGAGTGAATCCCTATATAATGATTGCATATGTCTGATAATTATCCGGTGTGCAAAGCATGATAGAAACAGAACAAGTAGAGCAGCATGCCGTAGCACAGCACTGTGTAACTTTTTTGTAGATTAATTTTAAAAAAAAGATAAGATGACTCAAGCTCATGTCCACATTTTACCATCTTTCACTTTTCACTTCTACAGTGTGTAAAACCATATTTTTACGCTGTTTACTCAAATGAGAAAGCTCTTTCTATGCCATCTGACTCTATGGCAGCAATAATTATGCCAGTGATCAGTCTCCAGCCCTCGGGGACTGTCCTGCTCCTGTTTAACACCAGTGTGTTGGCCTACATTCTCCACTAAATCCCATTGTTATTATCATTGAAAATCTAGCTTAATGCTATAGAGTGGGAGCAAAGTGAGGTTGATAATATTACATTACACTGACTGCATGAAATATATAGAGAATACATCACATGCTGTGTTGCATAATCAACGTTTCAGCTGTCCTCAGGCTCCTCTTCTTTTCTTATTGTCCTTTCATCAGTGTTCAACTGCATTTGGTGGCTTTGCTGTGGCAGAAACAGAGCTAATATTTTGTTTAATATTATTGTATTTCATCTATTGACAGACAGATACTTTTAGCATGGCTTTGTTCAAGTGCAAAAGGGGCAGCTGCAGTGTGAATCAAACCACTAATCTGGGCAGCATTAACAATGTCTCATTCATCAAGCTCAAATGGTACATGTGTATTTGTTCCCATTCAACAAGTATCACGCTGCCACACCTTTGTCACTGGCGTTATGAGGAAATATAATCCCAATACCTGTTCAGAGAAGGGCAGCAATAGCCTGCAGTAGGCTGTCTTTATCATTTGAATCAATCACGTTTCACTATAGAGCCTGAAACTCTCAGCTTACTGTTGTGGAGAAAAATCTTTGAATAACAAGACTGTCTATTATGTGATGATTTCTAGTGATGACAATGATTTTTATTAACATATAATTGAGTTGAAAGTCTCTACAGGTCTCTAAAAAGCTACAGAAGATTAAATTAGATGTGTCACTACAGCACAAACACAAGCTTTAAATCTTGCTTGTTAGCGATTTTGAGGACCACTGTACCATGATGTGTTATCAAGGCAGGTGTCCCTATTTTTCACAGTCAGCAGCAGTGATGCCATGTGCTCATTAAAGAGATGATGCATCTTTTTACCGACTGGATACCTAATCATCAAGAGTCATCTGAGAATGACAGTTTACTTGCTTGGTTTCGTATTTTGCTCTATTAAAGCATTATGTTACTTAATTTAATCCTGTACGCCAAATGTCATCTTATACTCTTTTAGCAGATAAATTAGAGGCTTGCAGAGCACAACATGCACATGCAAACAATAACAAAATACCATTTAAAGGAATTTTAATGGTATTTGTCCTATCATGTTCATTTCTTCACCTCAATCTTAAGGCAAAATACATATTTATATTTGATATACTTGCATTAAAAAACATATTTTTTAAATATTCTGTCTCCATCAAAAACAAATAGGCATCAGATTAATTTGTGGCAGGAAAAAATATTTACATATTTAAGGGAGATTTTTTTTATAAACTATTTTTAGCTTCGTTACAAAAGTCCGGGATTTCTGTGGTTATATTCTGCCCCAGTTTTTATGCAGAATCACTGGAGAGCTAAAAATTGCAGCAATTGTTCTGATTCAAATGAGAGAGAGGATATCCAGCCATCGCATGCTGTTTGGCATCCTCATCAGGGGCTCAGAGAGGAGAGCTGGCAGACAGTGTGTGTGTGTGTGTGTGTGTGATGCACGAGTTGGCTGATTGGCAAGAAGGGGACTTTTCGGTAGGGTTCATCTCATGCTCGAGTCTTTTCTAGGTCAGAGTCAATTGTTGGTTGTTCTTTCAACTAGAAGACTGAATCCACAGTAAATTAATGGAGTCCCAGTGATCTCACTGTGATGATCAATATTGATTATCCAGGGGGAATAGATTAAAAATGTGTGTGTGTGTGTGTGTGTGTGTGTGTGTGTGTGTGTGTGTGTGTGTGTGTGTGTGTGTGTGTGTGTGTGTGAGGGAGAGAGAGAGAGTAAATGTGTTCTGTATGTGTGAAGGTCGTGCTAATCTTACAGTGATTCACACGGTGTAGTCTTTTTTATTGGTGGTCCATTGAGCTCATCACTTCGGAAACATGCCTACTAAACACACTCACACATACAACACACACTCCTCATACTCCTCGTGCACCTGTCAGTCTGTCTGTCAAGCATCCTCGAGAGGCTTTCATCATATCTTTATGAGCCTGTAAATAAAGAGCATGTGAAGTGTGCAGCCACCAACATGTCACCCAGCCAACCCTTAAATAATATTTAAAAACCACACCTGAAATGAAAAAACATAGAGTTTGACCTTTTCTCTCTGTGTGGAGACGTACAGAATACAAATAGGAGGACATGGTTTAAAGAAGGATCCTGTGGAAATAACATAAATAAGCTATAAACCAACAAGTACATTAGTTCTATGCAAGAAAAGTAAGCAAACCCCAATTATCTGCATTTATGTGTAAATTTATCTTAAAATATGGTCAGATCTTCATATGATTTACAAATTTGAAAACAGATTTTAAATAATAACACAAATCACTGTACTGGTCTTGTCCATGTTGAATTCTACTCCTACAGGAAGTTTGCAAACCTGGAGTCCAGTCAAATTAAACCAGATTAAACCAGATAAAAAACACTCAAACACTTTTATATGCAAAACAAGTGATGTGAACTATGCCTCACAAAAAAGAGACCACAGAAGGCTTATGATCAAGAACTATTGATGTGCATAAAGCTGGAAAGGGTTACAAAGTCATCTCAAAGAGTTAGAAAACTGTCTATGAACAGATGATTTAGTTCTGTGGCCTAGAAGTGGGTGCCAGACAGAGATGACTCCGAAAGTGCAATGCAGAATGTGCAATGAGGAAAAAAAGAAGGGTAAAGGAATCACTGCTGGGGAAAAGTTTTGTGGACTGATGAAACTATGGTTGAATTGTTTGGGCACGTGGCACTATGTCTGGTGTAAAATGGACTCTGCATACCAACATGAAAACATCATCCAAATCAGTTTGTTGCACCCATAAGACCTCACTGGAAAATGGACAATGTTTCTAATGTGTCAATAAGGCAATATTTAATATTGTTAAGGGGGAATTCCTTTCTCCTGACCCGATTCTCTCACATATTTACCCCTGACACGCATGTTACTGTGGCAGCTATTAACACATCCTACTGTAAAACAGTGATGGCACATTAAGATGTCACCAAGTAGCAGTCTTTTGATGAGTTTCTATTAATCTTAATAAACAAACATTCAGGCTCTAATCACCTTTAATAACAACTCACCTGCTGATTAATTCCAAACTATACAGTTGCCTCAGATGACACACAACAAAACATTCAAATATTTACATGTTACTCCTACTACTGTCACTTCTGGCACGCACAAGGCCAATAAAGACATCACTCAGCTCACTGCAGCTGCACTGAAGCCTGTTTACATGTGACAATTTGAAGCTCTGGGCAAAATCATCTCTCTGCTTCTGTCAGTTCGCACAGTGTGATTCTGTTGCCTTCTGCCAGTGAGTTTTCTCTGAATGGTGAACAAACAAATTTGGATTACAGAAATCCTTTTGAATTATGTAATACTGTGCTGTGCTGCTCTACGACATAAACGGATCCATAAATATTTGGAAGGCCTCAACATTTCACCACCACACTGTGCCCTTGTTTCTTTATCGTCCTCGACTCTTGTCTCTGCTCTGCTTTGTTTTTCTAAATTAGAGAGTGAACGGAGCCAAAACCAACAGGGAGGCTGGAGAATAAAGAGAGAGGGAAGAGGAGAGGAGAGAAGATAGGAGGAAGGGGGAAAAGTCTGGACTGCACACCAGTGAATGTGGAGCTTTAGGCTTGAATGATTGGAATGGGACATGGACGGATTAGGCATTTAGCGACAAGAAAGGAGAGTAGAGCGATGAGGGGGAAGACACGGCGAGGGGAGGAGGAGGGGGTAACCCAACTCTGAAAATATCCATGTGTGAGAAACAAGAAGAGGAGAGGGAGAGAGGGAGAGATGGGAAAAAAGATTACCAACACTCACTGCACTAATAGCCCAACTTCCAAAAGTGGAAACTGTGTTGCACGTCAAATCTGGAGAAGCGACGCTATTGGTGCTTTGTGTCTGTCAATCCCACAGACAGGAATCAAAACACTCCCTCCAGCCTCCATATGTTTTGTCACCATGGCGTTAGAAGAT
>BRZM01002100.1:8707-41801 GCA_033238685.1 Lates japonicus
TTATCAGTGGCGTTCAGTTGCATTGTTACTAGGGAATAAGCTATGTGGCAAAATGGAATGAGACAGGGTGATTTCAAACTGGAAGATGTGTGAAATCGTCAGTCATGACATGGAGTCATGCCGTCATGGATGGGAGGACAGATCATGAAGACAGGAGGATGGATCCAGCTCTTTGAGGGTTCGTTGGGTGGGAGTAATCTGTTGGCACTTGAGAATGGAAACGTCTCATGAGGTGGGGATGAGCAGCTACTCAGGTGGGTGGCTGGTTTCATGGCCCACGGGCACTGCGGTTTAACAGTTCGTTGGTTCTGCCATAGTGAGATCAATTGATCTCTGGTATGACTGGTGTTCAATCACTCCTCCGTATTGTGTGGGTGGTGGGGTGGACAGAACATTGAGACACCTCTGGATATATTAGGGGTCGGGGATAGCACCACCATAAGCTATGAGCTGAGGTACCTGAGTTGAATAAATATCCCTCTGGGAGATATTGAAATATAGACCAGCCAGAGTGTTACAGAATCTGATGAGCCCATTGTGTGTGCCACTAGGTTGGTGGCTCAGTGACTCAGGGGTTTGTTTGATGGGGACTATTGCTGCACAGTATGGTGGACTTCATTGGTTTGGTTCGGTTCACATGGGTCAGACACTAGGTGCTGATCAGTATTGCGTCGGTGGTTTGATTGGTGAAGTGTTTGGTAGGTGTCTTGGACGTCGGGGATTTAAGGTATTGTGTTGTGCATCCGGCGTGCACAGTTCAGGCTGATGTGCAGGCTGTTTCATTCAGTTTTTTTCCAGTATTGCTCTGTTTGTGTAGAACAATGATCAAAGCCTCCAGAACTGACTGTGGGTTTATTATTGTGGTTTGGGTGGGGTGCTTGAGGTCAGAACTGCCAGGACCAGCAGGGCAGACAGCAGGTCACCCTGTGTGAGAAGACACTTATTATCAGCCATCCATCCACCTGACCTCCTACTGTACACAACATCTACTAACTGCCTCCTTTGCTTAATTTTCATTTCAGTTGTAACAATGGAATATGACAGCGGGTCATTGACAAATCATGCACGGACAAGGTATGGGGGTCGATTTTGCAGTGGGACGGTCAATATTATGTGAATAGTAGGTCATGCCACGTTAGGGTCAGTTGGTTTGTTGGGAAGACATAGGTGGATGAGTTGGATGCACATCGTCAGTTGTTTGCTGCAATTGGGCACTGGATGACTGCTAGGTGCTTGATCATGACGGCGTTATTAAAGACGAACATGTGTCATGGTCACTGGATTCACTTGCTTGATCAGTACTGCATCGTTTCACGGGTTCCTGTGGTCTGGATCCATCTGACACTGTGTTACCAGAAGAACAGGCGCAGCATTGTTTCCTTGGAACAGGACTGTCACTGGGAAGGTTTTGCTTGTTTGAGATGGTGCACACTTGAAATTGGTCAGCAGTTCAACGGAGCTGAGGAGTGCTAAATCCCATTTAATAATTAAAATCCAATCTGTCTGCACACACTATTTTCCAAATAGGTTTTAAACATATGACTATATATTAAACTCAATTGTACATGACAAATTCTGGTCAATTGGATCATGATGTAAGGATTCATTTGCTGGCTTGGTTGGGGTGCGGTGCTGGGATGAGCTGCTGTGGATCTCACTTGTCAATTTTGCTGCTGCTGACTCTCGTTTGTTCCTGCTGATGTTATGTTATGTGTTGCCCTGCTGACCAGTGGTTTCTCCTTGGCCTGGGCGTGGCGCCAGGTTAGGGACCGTTTGGTTTCAGCATAGTATATTGATCTTTTAGGATTGCCCACTGGTCTTAGGGGTCCAGTGTTCAGCGGGCGTGCGTGACTGGATTGGTTTCTTAGCTAATCTGTTGATATAGGAGTCTGCGGATGACTTTGAGTTTGATGGACTTTCTGTAAAGGTTTTCGGGTTATACCGTTGGATGGATGTAGGTATTGTCACTGTAGGATGACTCCTAGGGTGCGGAGCAAGGGTAGTGTGTAGCTAACAAACGCTACTGTACCAGACGATCACCTCTCCTGCTGGTTTGTGTCCTTGTCTGCAGCAGCATAAAATACGTATTGTGTGTGTTGTCGGTGTGTTGTGGTGCACAAATTAATCTGGTTGTGGATCCTTGGCTGCCCTGTCACAGGAGGAGGAGGGAGGGACAGGGAAGGGCAGGGAGGTGGAAGGGAGGGATATAGGACTGGGAGGGTGGAAATGGTGTTCAAGGGAGGAGGTTGGATGAGGATGGAGAATGTGCGGGAGCGTTTTTGCGTGTATGGTGGAGACAGATGGTATGGACAGGAAGGAACAAACTGGGACGTTTCAGCCGTTTCAAGGGTTAACAACCGGGTCTGGGGTGAGAATTGGGTTGATGAGCGTAACTGCTTCCCGGGAGTTTGTTCCATTTCTGGCAACGGTCAGGAGACTAGAATCTGTGTTCCAGGAGGCCACTGAGGGCAGGAGTAGCCGGTGCTCGCAATTGGGTCAATCTAATGTGTCACTATACCGCAATGAGCCATCCTTGCACTGTTGTACCACTGAAATAATTTCAATCATAAATCATTTTTGAAAATGATAGTGTATTGAAACGATGGGTTGGACAAACTCTGACCGCTGGCTGAATTTTGATCGCTGTTCTCGGTTCATTAAACCACAGTGTTTTGTTGTGACGGAATCACTTTCGGTTTGTTGACTGACAGACATGTTTTTTCAGGACAGATGGTTTAGGCGGTTTTCACTGGGCGTTTTGTTTCTTGTGTATGATGTGGTTGGTTTCATAGCTGGGATGTGATCAGTTTTGATGGAGATTCTTGACGTCATTTGATTTTTTCGCCAGCGCTGTTTCAGTCAGTTGAGATAGAAGACGGTGACAGGTGACTTTCATGGATTTTTGGTACGGTGGAGACGTCGGATGTTAGGGTTCCTCAAGGTTGCATGGGCGGCTATTAGTACCGTGACAGGCGATGTTGTGATGTGGGAAGGGGTCACTCGTAGTGATGATCCTGAAATTATCACCCGAATCTGTAACTCTCTCTCTCAGTCTACTTTAATGTTTGATTTGCTCTCGCCACTCTCTGAAGCGCAATTTTGGCAGATAGCTCTTTCAGCGCCAGACAGCGAACGTTTATTTGCCAATTGGCTGATGGATATAGTGGAATAGTTGGCAGATAGAAGCAGATATTTCAGCCCGGGGGTTGGTGGGACAGGTCAGACAGACAGAGACAGACAGGGAGATGGGTCTTGGATTACTGGGTCAGATTGGAGGGGTGACTGAAGATAAGGTGATGATGTTTGGCTCAGTTGCTTAGCTGGATGTTGGGACCAAACGGCTGTTTATGAACGGGTTTGCTTGCAATCTCAAGTAAGGGTGATTGGTAATATTGAGATGTGTTTGTGTTCACGGCTTGTCTTAGTGGTACCCAGAGTGGCCAAGGGTGAGTTATTGTGGGTTTAATGTTTCAGGTTACTTGTAGGACTCCTAGCGTATCAGAGACAGAATCACTTTGGCTGGTGGTTTTTTTTTCCTGTGAGTGAGATGCTGAATCTGACAGCAGTACTACCTTGAGTATTGCACCCTCCAGATCTGATGCCTCACTGAACTCAAGTTCAATCGGCTTCAGCTTTGACCTTGACCGTCTTGGCCTGATCTGCAACTACTGTTTGGACACTTACAGTATTGATTGGCAAACTCTGCTTTCTTGGGAGGACTACGTCTTGGGCGGACTGTCAGCGGTCAGTGGGGGACATGGTTTTGGTTTTCGGTTATTTCACAATAAAATTTCGTACGTTGATTGGTTAGTGAACATTTTGCACAGCTGGCTGTTGCTCATGACAGACTTTGCTGGATCATGGCAGTTCTTGGGTCATGATCGTGGTGGTGAGACAAGAGACAGATGGGAATGAAATAGGGGCTGGGGCCAGGGGAGGGACCCAGGACACAGGACAGGAGGATGGGACAGGGTGGGGCGGGGTGTGGTGATTGATTGAGAGGACTACAGGGGTTAGAACTCTTGGGCGTGGGCGTGATTCCACTGGTTATATTTAAGGGTGTCTATCACTCTCAGGAGGGGTGAAGGAGGCAGAGTGGGAGGAGTGAGGTGAGGTGAGGACATTAGATCACCCTGGCAAACCTGTTTGTCAATCAGACTGGCTGCTCTTCGTTGAACAGGGTTGCGTGTTTGTCATAATGTTTTTTCGTTGGTGGTGCGTTTCGTTGATTCTTTTCTTCTTGTGTTTAGGGTTTGCAGTTGGTTCTGTTTAGCTGTGTTTTCTTGATGAGGGTGGCGTTATTGATGATTTTGGAGGATCTTGTTGTTGTGGTGTTGGGGTGTTGGTCAATTCGGTATTTCTTCGTCTGGATGACAAATTATGATATGACAGTTGTGGTTTGTCTTCATGCACTCATTATACTGCTGCTGTTGGGGTTGTTGCTTGGTCGTTGGATTGTGTTTGTTGGTCTGAGACACTTACGGATGAGACGGGCTCTGGTGGCTGAGACTTTCAGGGTGCACGTTTGTACACTGTCAGTTGTACACACACAGAACTCCCTTGTGGCCAAGACACATGCGTTCATCCCAGCCAAACAGGTCAAGCGCTGACAATATCTCCGTATCAATCAGAAACTAAGATTATGACATTGACCAATGAGGATAAAACTTTAACTCTGTATCATCACATATTCCACACTCATGTTTGGTTAACAGACATGGAAATGCAGATCTCCGTGACCAGTCATGAAACGTTCAGATGGAAGATTTAAATCAGTTTGCTCCGGACACAGGGGTGGCTCTCGCTGGGTTGTGTTTTTGAGATCCATGGTTGGTTTGTAATTCAGGTTGGTGGGGTGCAAGACTCTTGGTATTGGGGTTAGATGCGCGACTGTTTTGAGCCTGACAGGTGCAATTGATTAGGTTGCTTCCGCTGGGTGATAGGGGAATGAGACCAGGGACAAGGTGGTTGGTGCTGACTGAGCTGGTGGGCGGGCAGGTTGATTGTTGGCAGGATAGGCTCTGGTTACAGGTCTGGCTGGCTGGTTTGGCTGGAATAAATTGACGAGATGAGTTTGATCACGTCATGTTGCTTTTATGAACCATTTGTGACACAGAATGTTGTCTGGGGCTTGTGTTCACCAAAGACATTTACTATACAGGTCATGTGTATCAGTCACACAGGCTAACACTGCATCTACACGTCACACACACACACACATTGGGTAGACATCAAACAAGAGATGCAGACAAGGCAGAAGGCACAGTGGTGCACACAGGGAATCAGGCTGTGATCATGGGCTGGGATAATGGTGGGGCCTCGGGTGTTGGGGTATGGTAGCTGCGTGTGTTGGGGATCAGGATGGGATATGTTCGTTTGTGCAAAACAGCAACAGCGTCGACGTGTTCACGTGCTACTAGGACAGGTGCGTGCATATTACTGGGGTGCCAGATCATGGTTGGGGCATTGTGTGGATGCGTTTGGATCGCTTTGTGACTGAGCTCTTGGTCTCTGGGCTGCAGGTGTTTTCTCTGCTATATGATGCGGCTCAGTTAATGATGCAACGCACGCGCGGAGGTGAGGGAGGCCTGTGGTGTCTGGTGGAAGTGTGGGGGAGGAAGGAGGAAGAGGCAAGAGTGAGAACAAGGAGAACAAGGAGAGCGTCTTGACAGGAAAGAAATGACATGAAACAGGGACAGCCAGCATGTGAGCAGAGTGTTGATATTGGTCCGGATGATGAAGTGGAAACAATAATCATTGGATGTCACAGCGTTGGTTACTTATGCAGTTAAGGGGAAGTCTGGGGAACTAATTGGATCTTTTGATTTCGGACTTTCTAAAGGTTTTGACTCGTCATCATGACTGACTAACAGTAGGTGAGACGGGAGCATATCGGTGTTGCTGGGAGGGTTTCATTTCAGTGAAATAATGAACGCTGTGGTTTGGACTTTGGTTTGACGTCTTTCTCCACTCTCCACAGGTGGCAGTCAAAACGAGATGTGTGCGTGTTTATAAATATGTCCATACACTCTTCATTTATTGTGTTTACATATATTTACCTCATATGTACTCTTTCTCCTACCAGAACAACACAGACACAGGACGATTCATTGGAAACAGGAGCAGCTTGTGTTTCATTAATGTGATCGCCATGTTTCCAGGAAATGACTCATTTGCCGTGAAAATAAATAAAGGAGGATAATTAGCTAAAAACAAGCTCCAAGTCAGCTTATCATTGGAGAGGCCTCAGCAAAGAAAAATGAGAATGACTGGATATGTTTTTGCGGGGGAGGAGGACGGCGAGGAAAGTAAATATAGTATAGAAAGTAAATAAGGGACAGGCGATGTCAGTCGCTGGGATCTGCAATGGTTGAGAAGCTGATTTGAGGCTGGTCATTAGAAGAAAAGAGTCAGGTGTTGGTAGATAGGTTAATATGCTATACCCAGTTCTACAATGATTTTTTTTCTTCTTTCAAAAACTATTCCATTGTGTATAAGCTGATGTGTTTGGGGTGAGGTAGGGGATAGAGAAAGAGAGCCACGGGTACAGACGGGATGGATGAGATTAAAGAGGTCAGAAGGGGGAGAGAGAAGATTTTATTGTCTGTTTGTGGGGATGCTGGAGGAAATGCAGGGTGGAGGTGGACAGGGGGGAGAAGGAGAGGAAGGAGGCATGAAGGTAGAAAAAAAGTCTTTTGGGAGATAAGAACAGAGCGTTGGAGGGATACATCGGCACATGACTGCATCACTGGAGACGCAGTGTAACTAGTGGCCCGAGAAGAACTGTGGGGTGTAGCCAAACGGGAAGAGGTGAAGAGGACATGTCATGTGTGTGACCGTGTGTGTGCATGAATGTCTGTGTGTGTGTGTGTGTGTGTGTGTGTGTGCGTGCGTGTGTGTGTGCGTGTGTGTGTGTGTGTGTGCATGAAGCCAATACTTGAAATATGGGGTGGGGGTAGGGTTCCAGGTAGCAAGGTGCGAGAGGGAAGTGATGAGGATGAATGCGAGTGTGTGCACGCATGACGACGTGTGGCGGCGTGTAGTGGGAATAATAAGGAGGTGTGTTGTTTTCTGCAGACAATAGGACCAAGGGTGGGTGGGTAAGCTCTTCGGGGTGGGGTGGGGTTGGTGGGTGGTGACACTCAAGAGGTTGCAGAATGGGAGGGGTGAGCATCAGAAGACTGACATGGGGGGGGGGGCTTTGCTAGGTGTGGGAGAGGACAGCTGGACTTACAGTAGAAAAACACAAACCACTGTGATTGAAGGGGAGGATAATAAAGGGGCAGGGGAAAAGAGTGGGAGGATGATAGGGAGGAGAGGGGTGGGGGCATGTGAGGCAACAAAAGACATACGCGAGGGGGTGAGGAGGGGTGGGTGTATGAGACAGACAGGGGAGGAAGGGAGAACGAGAGAGAGAGAGAGAGAGGGAGAGAGAGGGAGAGGGAAAAAAAAAAAAGAAAGCGCAAGTTGCTGCAGTAGAGCTCCTCACCCACAAAGGAACCCCATGCAGCCTCAGCCACCGAGCCAGAACCACTGCAGCTGCGACTGCTGAAAGTTAGTGGGCGTGTGTGTGAGTGCGCAAGTTTGCAACGAAGTTAAAGTGTGTGTGTGTCAGTGTGTGTTTATTTGAACCTGTGGTGGGAAACTGCGGCTTTGAAACCCCAACCACATGCGAGACTGAGGTCTGAATTTCTGCAACACACTGCAGAGCAGCATGTAGAAGTGGGTTAGAGAGAGAGAGAGAGAGGGAGCGGATGAGAGAGACCTGAGAGAGAGAGACGGACAGACAGAGAGTGAAAGAGCAAGAGATTGAAAGTGCCGGAGAGGGACAGAGAATAAGAGACTAAAAGATTGAGAAAAACAAAGATTATACAAAGAGGAGATGAGGTCAAAAGGAGGAGGGAAATTGTGAAATATGGACACGGTGGAGGGCAGGAGGGAGGGAATGAGGCAAGCCATGATGGAGACAAAGAGTGATAAAGGGCGGAGGGGGGAGTGCATAGGAGAGAGGGAGAAGAGCAGAGTTAGGAGATGTAAAGTGAAAGAAATAGATGGAGTAGCTGTGAGCGAGGGAAAGGGATAGGAGAGTTGGATTAATGAAATAAATGCAGAGGAGGGCTCTGGAGAAAAAAGAGGAGATAGGAGAAGAAGAGAGGCAGGAGGAGAAAGAGGGAAGAGATAGAAAGAGGCGGCTGAGGGGGGCAGAGGCAGAGGAAGAGATTAATAGTTTTGTAGATCTGTTCCTGTGTTGCTACCTCAAGAGTAATGCCTTTTTTCTCCAATCCTTTCTTCCATCCTCCTAGATTCCCTTTTAAAAAGGGGGCTTTTTGAAATAGACACAGACGCAGTCACACACACATATATACGTACACAGGCGCACACACAATGAATATCTGCTGTGATTCATGTAAGCTGTCGCCATTCCAGTGAGCATTTGCCAGCTCACTAATAGGAGAAATTCTTTAATACTGCGCCACTGAGGATTTCAAAGCCACTTACTGTAGTTCACATGTCTCCGAACACATTCAAAGACCCGGGCCCTCAATCTACTGCCATAAATAACCCACAAATAGCAGGTTGTTACATCCAGAGGGGATATTTGTGGAAGCGTGCTCGCGTGTGCAGGTGAACTTGTGCTCATGGCTGCGTGGTCACGCAAGAGAAACACTAAACAGTCCCATCTGCAAGAGTTTCCAGAGAGGGACTTTGATCTTGGTGCTTATGATTAATTACTTCACTACAGTATCTGTCAGTGCCACTAAGGCTCCCAGGCCATTCAGCTCAATATCCACCATGTACAACATCAGCACGTTCAAAGCTTACACTACAACCTATTGTCTGGGGTTTGCTTCCTCGTGTAAAAAAAAAAAAGAAAAAAGAAAAAGAGTGGCGATAAAATGCCGCAATTTATGACTTTATTGTAAAATCCGCAATGATTAAGCAAGCTCCCTTCTCTAATTTACCCTGGCAAGACTTTCAGTACTACCCACCATGCACAGACAAAAAGCCTCCATCAAATTATGTTAATGATAGTGTAAAACATTTATGGCTTATATTTCTTAGCGCTGCAAACTCTGCATTTCTGTTCCTCTGACTCTGTCTTTGGGGCCCCACCTGCAGTAGCGCTGTGTTCCTGCGGCTGAAGTTGAGCGCAGGCGTCATTAATATTTAGCTCTGGAATGCTAATGATCTCTCTGAATCATATCATCACGCCACAACCTCCAATTAACCTCTCCAGAACTCTATCGTCCCTCTCCCCACTTCAACCCCACCCCCCAATCGCTCGTACTCTCTCTCTGACTTTCCGTCTCTCTTTCTCTTAGCCGTTTCTTTCCTCCTCACTCTCAATCTCTCTCTGGGACTCTCTGTCTTTGCCTCTGCTCACCTCTTTTTTCATCTCTAACTCTCTTTGGCACATTTTGCCTCTCAAAGACTGTACGCTGAGACGGTTTTCCCTCTCTTGTGTTTGTGCGTATGTGCATGTATGGGTGCGCACATGCATGTGTGCGAATGCGCACCCTGGGTCCGTGCTGTCCAAAACCCTGAAAGACAGCTCTGCCTTTCAGAGTTCATCTGCTCTCCCGAGAGATCCAAGGGCCTGTCCTCCATTTGTCCTTGGTACATTTTTAATAAAGCTAAACGGAGATTGGTGGATGAACCTCGTCACCTGCCTGTCACTCTTTCACTTTTCATTCTCTCTACAATTTCTGCGTGAGGGGCAGGGAGAGAGAGTGAGCTCTCTCAGGTGTGGATGTGGTTCAATAAAGAGAGGGTTTTTTTTTCTAAATCTTGTGAAGTTATGAACTTCCTTCACAACACTTTGTCCTCATAACGTTGAGTGCAGGTTTGTGTAACCTGCCTGATCTGTGCACGTATGAACCCTCACAGGCTAAAAACTAAAACTATGTATCGTGTCAATCAGTGAGTCATTCTGGTATTTTGTTAGGAACAGCATGATTATTATCAGTGAAAGGCAAGGAGTGAACCTGACATTGAACTTTTTCCCCTCATTGATATTATTCATGTTTTCATTTATCTCTGCCCTATCTTTTAAAAGAAAAACCTTCTATACCATTTTGCTTCACCGATTTCCCACAGAATACATTCACCGCAGTGACCTTGAGAGTGGAGCCACAATATAAATACATTGTTGTTGTAGTTAGTTTTTACAAAATGGGCCTGCCTCATATTTTTGCAGGACACAGTGTGGGTTGATGGTGTGAACAATTCGCATGTTCAGCTTTCAGTGGCCATCTACACAATTCCTATAAAACAAAAGTAACGAATAATCTCCTAATCACACCATCCACAAAAAAAAACTTTGCAAAAAACACATCACCTAAACAAAATAAAAAAGTACCAATCTGTATGCTGTTCCAACTTTGTTGCAGCTATATGGCTGCCAATAACTTCCTCTTGTTCTTAACACCAATGTTCTGCCAACTGTTAGAAAATTAATTTATGCTTTATTTTTCAGAATAAAAATGGTATCACTATTGATATGCACCGATATACACTTCAACATTAACTAAAAATCTTTACATCTGAATACAAAAAATTCACTAGCAACATACTGATAATACTGTATAATATTATACATGTTCAGATCAACGTGTACAGTACAAAGCTCCTATCTACATATGAAGCTCCAATCATATCTCTTATTTTAACATTACACTCTGTAATATTGACAGGTTGCTAGTACTGCTGACCCAAACATCTAACTCTGCTGTTTTACTGCCACTCTCAGACTACATCTACATTAAACCATGTTAATTTTAAACTTGGAAAAGATAACCATAGCAGATAACTTTTTTAGAATTAAAAAAACTGGCATGTGTCACTCGGCTTTCACCTCGACAAGAAATATCGCCACGTTTTAACATTGCAAAATCTCATGGCATGAGATCCCTTCACACCCCTACTTATTAGCTACCTTTTACCCATTTCTCTGAAGGCACATTTTGTCTAAACCAACCAGTGCGAGGATTTCACTCACATATGCAAGTGAGTGAATGTGAAAAATGATTTGGGCGAGTGCGAGTAACTCTTGAGATCCTAGGGTTGCCTGTTTGTAGTCTAAATTTGTAAGAACCTGGAGCATTTTATTGGTTCTTGAAGAGATTAGTAGTTAGTAGTTTTGGTTTTTATGGTGCATGCAGCCTCTCCTCTCTGTGTTGGTGTTTGACAGTTTAACAGAGGCGGGGCTCAGCTCCTCCACACATAGCACGGACCACGGGGCAGAGAGGCCGTAGAATGAGGTTAAACAGATTACTCGAGTTGACAACATCTATGCTCATTACTGTAAATACTGAAATAAACCCTCAGTGAGTAAAAAGTCAACAAGGCTAATTCATCAAAACACATTTTAGATAACCATAAACATTTACAAAAGCTATATTTTGACATTTGCCCGCAGTCCCCCATCCCAGCTGGTTTGTGTTAACCATAGCGAGCGTGTTAGGGTAACACCAAATTGCCATAAACAAGCTCAAAAAAAAAAAAAAGCTGACTGCTTTTAACCAAAGTTAACTGTCGTGCCCAATTTGCTACATATTCTAAAACAGGGCAAGTTCTTGTAAACTTTCTGGCCCCTCCTTCCTCCATCCTTACCTACGAATCCACATCAGTAGTAAGAAAAAGGACGAGTGAGTGATAGTCACAGACCTCTATGTTCTTCATCCTTTTTAAACCTCATCCACTAATGACAGGAATATTTAACTTCATTTAGATGTTGCATTTGTTTTGAGCAAAATTCACTTTTTACCAGAGATATATTACGATATAAAAGCAGTAACCCTGGGCTCAGGTTTGTGTGCACCTCCTCTATAACACATGGTAAGTTTATCATTCTTTTTTTTTTTTTTTTTTTTTGCCATTACTGTTTTGCCAAAAGTAATATCAAGTTTGTGATGTACAGTCAGTCAGTAACATTTCCTCCTGCCTTTATTGTATATTATTGTGATGTTGTTCTCGTATGAGGTGACAGAAGCATTAGCTGGTATTTTTTATGCAGACCTGGGTGCAAAATTATGACATCTCCAGATGCTTGTGTCTTAGGTTTGTACTGACTGATGCTTTCAAAAATGATTTTTATGATAAATGTGAGGGTATAGTTGTCTAGCAGAGAAATACCATTATGCACTGTAATCCATTCTATCCATGCATTACACAATGAATGTAATGGATGTAAATGTACCTCAGAGTGTAAAGAGTATGCAGATTCTTGCACCAACCAAAAACTGATTTCCCCCAGCTTGTATTTCGCACACTGTGGCACATGGTTGTGTTATTTCTGGTCTGATTCTGGGGGAAATTTCATACAGATCTTGGGACAAGGTTTCGGATATTGAACCAGCTTGTCTTTAGTCTCACTGGCCCAAGGTCAGTGTTACTGAATTGCCTACCATACCATAACTGTGTGCAAGACTCAAGGACAATGTACATGAAAACTGGCAGCTTGCTAACAAGGCTGCTGCTATCTTTATCTACCATCCATGGGAGTCTTAGTATACGTATCCAACTGAAAACCATAAAAGACTTGTAAAGGTATACACAGTGAGATGCTTGTTAAATACACTAAGTGTGACAAAGCAGCTGTAGATCAGTCAGAAAAGCACATGGTTATGTGCTTGGTTGCAGATTTACTGTCCTGATGAAAGAGTAAGGTTTTTTTGCAGTGGCTTCCTTCATTTTGCTCCATTATTCTTCACTTTAAGGAACATGTCATGGCCCTTCTGAACAAAAAGTATATCCACATCATGATACCGCATCCGCTCACAGTACCTATCATAGTCTAATGTTCTTGAGAAAGTATTGTTTGCTATACCCACTGCTTTGAACTTTGACTTATGACAAAACCTCATCCAACATCTTGGATGTCACTCAGTTCCTCTCTGGGAAAGTGCAAGGCTCTTGTTATGTGGTTCTTCTAGGGTAATAGTGCCTTCATAGCCACTTTCCCTTAGAAAAATTTTATGCAAACCTCTGGACAAGGTTGACAAATGCACTTTCACTCTCAGCAGCTGAAGTCTGTAACTCTTTTGTATCTCTTCTAGTCAAACGTTTTGTCTCTTTTTCCTTCACTACTCTTCCAGTGAATATAACAATGCTGACTGGGGTATCCACTTTAATTTCTCTTTTCACCATTTTACTTTACTGAATGCATCTGTATGACTTCTTTACATCTCTTACCTCCACAGGATGTGGTTCATTTTCACTTCTTTTCTTGATAAAATGGTTATTTGTGAATCTGGGATTTTTTTGGACACATGCGTTACCAATGCAAGAAGCGTCTGCAGTGATGAAATCCTTATTTCACAATCACGCCTCCTTCTGACACAATCGACAGAAATCCAGGTTACTGACAGCGTATTCGGCTATGGTGGAATTTAAAATGAACAATCATAGAGAAAGTTACAGGTGATATTTGGTTGACTTAACTTTGCTGTGGCACACTCACAGGACTAGCTACTTTGTTGTTTCAGGAAAGCTCTGTTTACATTGTACACACTGAAAAACCAAGCTGCTGTTTTTGCAAGTTTTTAAAACTTAGGTCATTTTGGAAAAGCTCTATTTTGCAGAGGACTTAAACAAAGAGAAAAAGATGAGTTTACCAATTTAACAGGCTTAATGTGGATGTACTGTCAGTCACATTTCCTCTTTAGAATTCATAGCTGCGTCCCAGCAGTTGTCATTGACCCAGGAATATAAAATCTTTCTGACTCTTAGTGGTCCAATATTACAGATGTTTTCACTTCAGATGCACAAGAAATACTTCAAAACTGTCTCAGGTCTAGATATTCTTTCCCAAAAACACCTCAAGGCTAAGAGGACTGTAAAGCATCCTCTTACCACAGCATACCCAAGGACACTAAATTAACTTGCTTCTTACCTATTAGTGGAAGATTAAGAGTGTTTTAGAAGCTTGAACACCTGCAAGAGGATCTGTTAACTGTCTTGTTGTTTTCTTGTTAATATTTCAGCCCATACTTAATGTTCTCTGTGATTGAATATGTTTTTTATTAATTTTTTTATTATTATTTTTTTGAGCAGCATGACTTACCATTACAGTAAACGGTAATTCAAAACCAAAAGTCAGACTATTCTGACTTGCATTTACATTAAACTGGCATGTAGGTGCCTCATGTGCTGTGTTTTAATGAAGGTATCACATACACTGATTTTCTGTATTGGGACATATTGCACCATCGAACTGGGTGAATCTAAACCAAAAATAAACTTCCAGAGTCACTGTGACTTCCCTTGTGCCCCTACAACAATGATGACTTCCTTCCCCAAAGCAAAATCAAATAAGCCCCCACTCCCCCACCCTCGAGCCCCCCGATAATATTTGTATGGCCTTTTTATACACTTACTCCAGTCTTGTACTGTATTGCAGTACATACTCTTGCTCTTTTCCGCATCTCTCCCCTTCATTTTTCTCCCTCCCTCTCTTTTGTAGCAGTGATTGTGATGAATTGAGTCATCTTAAGTGTTTCCTCTCTTTGTGCATCCCGGGAGAATTTCAGTCCCCCTCTATTTTCCCTTGTCTCCCACCCCACCCCCCTCCGGATCCCTTCACTTTCTGTGCACTCATCTCCCCATCCTTTACCTTAATGCAGTTGTTTTCTCTATCTCTCCCTCCCTGTTTTATGCCTGTCTTTCTCTCCCTCTCTCCATCTCTGCTTCCATTCCTTTCCTTTATTCTGAAAGCATTACTCAAATCGCAATCATAGTGATTGTGGCCCCTCCGCCACCTCCGCCACCACCCTGCAGTAAATAGATAATTTGCAGAATGGAGAGTGAATGGGTATTAATAGTAGCAAGCTATGAATTGTGCGGTGTATCAAATGAAAGGAAGTCTGTGCTTTTCATGTGTGCACAAAGAAACAGGCACACGGGGTGCACACAGCTTCTCTCTCTCACACATGCACAAACAAACCCACATCTACTTCTACGGCACTGCAGTCCTCCACCAAGGTCATGACCTCCAGTTGTTCTGCATCATAACAACAGCGTTGGCATCACTCGAGTCATCTACGGGGAGAAAATCAGGGCTGAGTTTTAATCAGCTGCTGAGATATGGTGCAGTGTGCCATCAACAAAATGGTGTCACTGCCAGCGATGCGTGACAACTTAGCAATATCTCATACTCTGTGAAGAGAAGGCGTTCCTTGATGGCCCTTTTGACTTCGTGAGGAGGAATATTTGGGGTGATCACAAGATCCCTGAGTTAGTGACATCTCTGTGAGGGGCTTAACTATCTTGGCAAACTACATTTTTATGTAAATCGTATGACAAAAACTTCCACAACAGGCCCAGAGGAACTAATACCTCCCTATCAAAACATTCCCATCAGGCTGTCTAAAGACATAAACGCTCCAGCCGTGTGTTTGAAATGTTTTGGAAAACTAGCAGTTGCCAAGACATCAGACATTAGACATGTATGGAAAATAAATAAAAAAAATACAATCTCTGAGTCCCCAGTAAAGAATAGTCAGTCACATCCCCAGCCACTTTATAAAATTTTTGTCACACTCTTGCCTAGTGGGGTTTCGCTTAATAGTGGAGAGAACTTCCGTATGAAATGTATCTGCAGTACAGCACTTGGCGGTAGATGCCTTTGATTTGCCAATCAAGATGGTGACTTTTGAACGACCGCCACTGTACGGCAGAGACAGCCAGCCAGAGGGCTGTCAGTGTTCAAAGCCAAGGGCCCTCTCAGTTTAACAGTCTCAGTGTGTTGCAACTCCCACATATCAAGAGACAGTACATCAAGGAGCTGTTCTCGTAGAATTGTATACATCTGTACACACACAAATGTGATCACATGCACCGAACAGTATACACCTCAACACAGAGGCACCATACGCATAGTCATAAATACACACGCACACACACTCACACACAAAACACATACTACAATGCAGCTCTCTGGGCTGGATGTGTTGGCAGATGACACTGTTTAACACTGTCTCATCTGCTCTCTGCTTTGCCAGCACTGCTATGGGACACAGCCAGGTGCAGGGAGAGAAAGAGCAGAGGAGAGAGAGAACGAGAGAGAAACTGAGAGAGAGAGAGTAAAACAGGGTGAAGTAGCACCTCGTGGCAGCACACCAGGGCTGGAGAGAAGCGAGCGGGGAAGGGGAAGAACGACAAAGCGTCGGTGTGAATGACAGGTGGCTGCAGAAACAGCAGAACACGAGTGAAAGTTGAAAAAAAAGGGCAACAAAGAAAGTGAGATATAAAGTGAAGAGAAAATAAAGCAAAGAGAAAGGCATGGCTGGGGTGATACATAATATGGAAGCTGAACTTGCGGTGCTGCTCGAGTAAGCAGGTGTTGATGACTGTGAATCACTGCCACTTCAGGTGTTTGAAAAGGTGGTGTCATCATCAGCATTATTTTAAAGTACAACAAAGAAAGAAGAAAAAAAATTGCGAGAAAAAAGGCTACAAGAGGGAAAAGAGCAAAGAGGGAAAAATGTGGGTGAGTGGTAAGACAGGAAATGTGACAAAGACAAAAGAGGAAAAAAAAGAGATTGACATTGAAGACACATTCCACCATCATTACTACATTTACTACATGTTAATGCTCTTTAAAGTCGCCTGTGTTCATATGATCAAATTTTTTTGTATTTTTTATGAAGCAATGTAAGCCCGTTTCTACAGTTTCTACAGTACACAGTATTCCCTGGGAACACTGCATTATGAGATTTTGAAACCTGATGACATCGCCCTTAGTTATGTTTGTTTACCTCCACCAGCATGTCAATGAGAAAAAAGGTGAGCAAAAACTGTGGCTTCTACTTTAGCATGTAATATTAGTGATGATAGTGTGTGCAATATAATGCAATATACTGTAACCTGATGCAACGCAATATCAATTGTACATGATATTGTGTGTACCCATGCAATACACTGTTAATGAATGGCCATTTTTTTTAGAAGGATCAGTCGAAACAATGAACATTCCCACATTACCTGTGCCAAGTTGCTACCACTGACAGATTCAGCATGTACTTTTAGTAACCATGGACACAGCAAATAATGGTGTTATTTCTGGATTTCATTTGATATGAAAAAAAAATGTTGTGTGATAAATCATGAAGCAGTACTTTATAAAAACAACTAACAAAATAATGTAGAATCAACATAAAAGAAAAATCACATTCACTACTACTTTACAGTACTTTGGAACGTAAAATAGTGCAGTGCAGACAGGATTAAAAACAGAAAATGCCTTCGGTCTGGATTTAAAGTAGCATGTTAGGTCAAAGATCTTCTGCAAGTTTGTTCCAGCAAAGTTTGTGTCGCTTAGTAACTAAATTCTAATTTACCATGTTTTGTTTTATCTCCAGGGCTAATTTGAAAGCTAGATTCCCATGACCTTCAAAGTTTGAAGGATGTGTACTATATTGAGGATTCAGAGTAGTCAACTGCCTGGTATTTGTTGGTTTTAGATGTTTCTTTTGGGTTATTTTTGAAGAGCGTTTCAAGCTCTCCCAGTGACAAGGGAGTGCCTAGGTGCCGACGGCTTACTAATACTGAGAAAATAGAAGCTGTAGTTTAGATCTCTGCACTCCTACTGGATGACATATTTGACGGAGGCTGGTGGTGTGTTTTCAGAGCCTATGAGATAGAACTCTTGAGATATACATTTGTCAGATTTTCCTCCTGACAAAAAAACAATGGAATTTAGCTTAAAAATCTGCTAAATGACCCCTAAAGATCAAAGCGCACATTGAACAATAAATGGCTTATAGAAATAGGAGGCTAATATTCTTGCCTATGTTTAACTGGTCCGGGATGAAAAGGTGAGATGAGGTGAGTTGTGCAAAAAAGCAAGAGGGTCACATGACAGAGAGGCACAGTGACTCTAAGAGAAAGATAAAATTGACTGAATAAAGAAGTTACAAATTTCAGATGCCTAAAGTATATTTTTCTTTTATCTTGTCATTACACAACACAGGTTGTTATTTGTTGACTAATTAATCAGAAACCGATTAACAATAAAAGCAGAGCAGAAAAATGACAAGACATTCTGACAGGCTGTAATTTGACTATTACAGTAAGTCTTTAAAGACTGTTTTTTTAGTGTGTCTGTCATAACAGGTAACATTTACCTTCAAATGATAGGCTCCAACTGGGGAAACATATTTTCATTAAGATTTTTGTCATTATTCTAGATCTTCCTGTTGGTGCAATCCAACACCCAAAACCTAAGTAAACAAAAAGTGAGAAGAAAAAGTGCAATATTGGGCAACATCCACAGAAACAGAGGGATTCGGCAAAAAGAATAAAGTCTATGAGGCTAAAAAAGCTCAAGAGGATTCATTTTTAGTATGGATGAAACCAGCGGGCATTTATGTGTTTTGTTCTGGTTTTGTGTTCTGTTGTTCATGTGCCAACAGTGCTGGCAGTAGTTGAAGGAGCTGTGCTGTGCCTGTCTGAGAAAATATTGATGCATAGTCCTCCAAGTAGGATGAAGAAAACCACCGAATCTATCCTTCATACCATGTTTTATGTCTTCATCCTGGTCCATTATCTGTAAAAATGAATTGTTTAGAAGTCAGAGAGTCACACGGTTGGACTCACTTAGGTCTATTAATACTTAAAACTACAGGTATTTTAACATGGCTGTTTTGTTCTTACACATGGCACTCAAGACTCAGTATTTCATATTACAGCAAATGTCTTGTGGGCTGCAGTAATGGGCTTGGATAAAGGGATTAAGACATCTACATTTTTAATGTTGATGTAATTCTAATGTAAGGAGTAAATGCTGAAATCCTGTTTTCAATACTGAATAAAAAGAGAAGAATCAGCAGATGAAGAATAAGAGCTTAATGTGACATTTTTGTTCATTTTGGAGATACTTAAGAGGGATTGCCCAGAGCAATTAAGTTCAATTCGGGTTTAAACAATTACGACTGTTTGGATTAAAGGATGGCACAGATTTTTGTGAGTTTGCCCCACTGTTTACCTGACCCAGAATATGACTAGAGGATTGGTATCACACTGAATCCTCTCTAGAGTGTATTTTTTAGCCACGCATGGCTCTCTTTGGTAATCCCCTGACTCTTCCTCTGGTGCCTCCATGGTGTTCATAATTGTGGTTTTGAGTGAAATGTCTTGACAAATAGTGGATGGGTTGCAATAAAAGAAAACTGGTACAGACATTCATGTCCTCCTCAGGATGAAGTAAAATAACACTGGTTTTCATTTAGCGTCATTAGGGTCAAAATTTATATTTGTCCAGTACTTTGGTTCATGATCAAATACCTTTAAAGCTAATGACAAATGTTAAGCTAAGATGAGGAGCACGGTAACATTGATTAATATTAACTGATAAACTTCATCATGTTAGCAATGTCATTTGTATGTTAGCATGCTGACATTAGAGGAACTCACGGAGCCGCTAGCATGGCTATAGATTTATACTGCATCCCACTTAAGATACCTCCATTAGTGCACTTCCTGTGTACACTAGGTAGTTACTTGTGTAGTGTGTGGATTTCAACAGGGTACTGTTGTCTCAAATTGAACCCAGCCATTGTTACCAGAAATGACTGTTGCAAAATTTGACTGCAATTATCACCTGCCAAAATATCTTCCAGCTTGTTAGCTCACTTGACTTTAAAATGATCACTTTACTTTTTTGTATGTGCCCCGTTTCATGCAACATGAACATTCACGCCACCAATGGTGCCAAAAACATGTCGTCCTCCTCCTGCCATTTTTACACCTTTGAAAATAGTTTGGTGGCCCTTCCCCTTCCGCTATGTAGCCAAGATGGTGACCACACCACACACAACTTTTTACCTGTTTTGAGTACATTTGCTATTGTGACTTATGCACTCAAAAAAAAAGTGTATGTATGGTAGAATGCAATATGGGACACAGCATTTGTCTTTTGTGTACCTACTAATGTCTTTAGTAGACAGTTTTTTAAATGTAGGTCTTTACAACGAATATCTCCTGAAAAATGTTCATTTCCATTATCAAAAGTCGTATAAAATCAGTTGCCCCCGAAATTACTGGTAGGTCTCATAGAACAACAAAGTTTCTTGTCTTTAAAATACAGTGCTACTGTTTTTTTATTCACCAGTTTCCTAAACAAAACACAGCCACATTGCATTACAATTAAATCAACTCACCATCCAGTCTTGCTAGGGAAATGCTGGGAGTTATAATTTTTTAATGTAAGTCACCTAAAGTTACTCAACAAACAAACCCAACTCCCGGAAATTCTGCAAAGTGCTTCGAGTGCATCCTTGGGCACCAAAGCCTGTTCCCCTTCTGTTTTTCGGTTGTTTGTTACTGTTAACTCCAACCATCCAGTGCTGTGGTCTTTCAAATTCCCTCACTTCAAGGCCAATTGAGAGCATAGCAGCTAAACAAGGAGGCAGCAGGATACCTCCGTGAATGGTTTTTATAGCTGACATGCAGGAAATGTTGGCTCTACAGCCTCGCACATCTTCGCACTCACACACACATTCATCTGCACACTTGGACAGACACTTGGGGCTGACATTTCAAACTGTCAGGGAGAATGCTGTCAAACTGTGCATTGTCGTGGGACATGCCCGCGTGTGGCTGTGTTTCTGTGTCTATGTGTGTGTGTGTGTGTGTGTGAGCTTGCACGTGTGTTTGATGGGAGTGTGTTGATACGTCTGTGGGTGTGTGTGTGTGCGCGCTGAGTGGATATGGTGCTTGCTTTTGCCTGCCTGGGGCAAATTTATATAATAATGTTGATTTATTTTTTTATATAGATATATCTTGCCTACACACACACACACACACTTTCTACGGATTACTGAAACAGACACACATGCTCAGACTCCTCCCACCACCACTACACGCACAGACCCATGCATACACGCGCACATACACACCGCCCTCTTCCCCTCCCCACCAAACACACACTTATCGAATTAAATAAAGTCAGCGTTTTGCAGCCAGTCGGTTGCGGGGAAATAAAACACCATGTCATTTAGTGCTGATGGGATGGAGCCTCTATAAATAGTCATTTCCTGCTTGGCTTTAATTAAGTGGCGCTACTGTCAGCTGTCACAGAACATAATTATCAAGCAGACCCATTTATGACTTCTTACCATGTGTCTCTGGTTTATCCCTCTGGTCTCATATCTGTATTGCTGTCTGCTTTGCTGTCTTCCATTTCTTTGTGTCTTTCTATGCCTGCTGGTCAGTCAAAGTGTTTACCTATAGTTTTGACTTCTTCTCTTCTCTAGCCTTTTCTCTTCTGTTTGCTTTCCCTGCTCCTCTCTCTCTCTCTCGTCACCTCTTTTCCTAATCTGGCGGGCTGCCTCTGACATTTCATCTTTCTTACCTCCCCAACACAGCATCTGCCCTCGCTCCAGCTTTTTAAAGGTGGTTTTCTTTTCTCTTTTTTTTCCAGGTTCACATGTAGCTGAGTTTTCCGTTCTAAATCTATGTGTGTGTGTACGTGTGTACATGTGTGCACATTTGACCGTGAGACTTTGTGTGTGTGTGTGTGTGAGTGTGTGAGAGAGAGAGAGAGGAACCTGCCTCCGTTACTGTGTTTGCTCCAAAGGTCTGGTGCAGTTCTGATTGGAGCTACACTCTCTGTCTCCATCTGACAGCACTGAAGCATGTTATTCCCCTGGTACAGAAAGTTAGAGAGAAGGAGGGAGCGAGAGGAAGGAAGGAGGGAAAGAGTGAAACGCAAAAAGGAAGAGAGTCGAGGGGATGTGTGTGTGTGTGAGACAGAGGTGGGGTGGGGAGTAAAGACATGGTGAGATAGAAACCAAGGCCCTACTGGAGAGGAGATGGCAGAGTGGGATAGAGAGAGAGGCAAGGAAGACACTACAAGGACAGTGCAGAGGAGGAGGGGGGGTGGGAGGAGGCACTCAGGACTGGCACAGAAAACACACACACTCAGACACACACAGACTCTGGTGGTATACATATCTCAGCCACTGGCTGCACCGTGGATTGCCAGGTCTCCATATGTCGATAGACAATCAGTCATGATCACAAGCATTCCAGGACCACAGGCTCTCATTCCATGACACTATAACAATACGATTAATCTCTCACTTTTTTTCTTTTAGCGACACAGACACAAAGGAACACATAAACCTTCTTTATAGGCACAAACCTTTGCTCCTTGTATACATGTATGTGGATACGATATGTATTGCTTTTTTTTTTTTCGTTGGGGTTTCTACGACACACACACACACACACACACACACACACACACTCAGGGTGAGCCTAAAATGGTTTTGTCACAACTGGGCGTCATTGGTTATCCTGCCTAGAAAGTGTACAGAGGACACAACAATGGTTTCCTCTTAGAGAAAGGACATGCGGATCATCAGATTCGCATTACGCATACACCACAAACACACACTCTCACTTACCTCAGACACAATGCAAATCCACAGCGTCCTGGCAGGGATGGTGCCATCCTCGTGTCCACAACATACTTTCCATATGTCTTGCACACATACTCGCCCTCCCTCTCTCTCTCTCTCACACACACACTCTAGATGAAGGTCAGTATCGCTGGCGACCTCCTCTCAGTGGTATTTAATGCATTGGAGGCTTCTCATTATATTTGTGCTTCTTCTCTCTGCTTCCTCCCTTTAATAAAAAACCTAACTACTCATAAACGTTAGATTACCTTACTTTACCTCACATACAGACACACACCTATAGATGAACATTTAAAGCGCCTTTATGGAAATTAAACATATTTTATGATTTATAAAGCCATACGTACAAGTACCTTGAACCGAACTTCCCTCACTCAAACTTTATCATCACCTCTAACTCCCATTCCTCATTTCCTTACATTATCATTCATTGACTAACTGCACTTGTTTGGTGCTTGCGGTTTTCCTCATAATTCATTTCTTAAGCTAAAATTTCATCAGGATTATGTTTCGCATTAGCAAATGCCTGCTGATTACTGTATTATGGTTTCAACAGTTCTGAGTCTTTAAATTTATATGTCAGAACTTGCATGTTCTAATAATGTACTGTGTGTGGAGTGTTATCTGCATGTGTGTATGTGGGAGCTCTTTTAAAGAGGCAACAGGCGCATAAAAAATTATGTGTGCAAGTGTGAGTGTGCCTCTACGAGTATGTATAGGTGTGTGCTTGCATATTTCTTCAACTTGATGGTGACTCTCCATCAAAGTGACAGAGAGGCAGAGTGTGTGTGCAGAGACCATCGATGGAGCATCTGAGGGGCCAAATTATAAGCCTTGTCTCTACCACTTCAGTTCCGTTTGAGAGAAACACTGCATAATCATCCAACTCTTTCCAGTTTCTGATGTAGAAAATATATACATAAAATTGGTCTCAACATGATTCTAATAACTCATAGCTTGAATAAAGAAAATCAGTTACATTTAAAAAAACAATATGGTTCCAACTTACGAGCTTCCTTCTTCTCTGAGACTAGTTTAAAATACAATAATGTCTTTTTGACATATTAAGCTATATATTATATTTGCTTTAGTCACTTAAAACAAGCACGCTCAAGAATGGTCAGCAGTTTAGAGACTTTTTTAGAATAATTTCTTTTAAATTATGCTCTTGACATTCAAAGTGCTCGCCCAGAGTGCCATTTACGAGACAGCAAAAATCAAGATATCCATCAACATTCTCAATGGGATGATTTGGGTCTCAAGCATCCAGTTTCAGATCCTACGCATTACTAAACACATACATTTTTAATGGAGTACTTCCCAAAACCAGTGTATCTCTCGCTCATTCCTTGACATTCAAATCCAACTCACTCCACCTATCTTCCGCCCACAGCATCAGAGTGGCCAGTAAGTGAGCAATGACTAGTTCTAACTATGTTTTATGCAAAAGCCGCCCTGTCTCTCTAATTATGGCTTCACGGCACCAAACTCAGGATTTGGGTTTTAATGGCTGATTTGGCTCACTGAAAGTGCTCTCCTCCTACTTTCAGGTTTGAACCACTTTGTTTTTCCGACCTTCAGTGACAAGGTGGTGTGTCTGGTGGACCTGCTAAGTAGTGCTGTTCCAATAATATTTAAATTCATAGCAGCACTTTACCATTTGACAGTGAGTTTTAATGTAAATGAGCAAGATTAGGATCAGTCAAATATTTTTCTTTTGAAATACACTGAAGTGGAATGTCACCGCGCCAGGCTGAGGATGAGTAGGATTCACATGAGTAGTGTTAAAATAACGCTGAAAGCCACAGTTAAATGCGCCCAAAACAAAACACCTTTGAAATAAAAAGTAAATGACAAAAAGAAATCAATACTGGGATTAGGGTTTTACGGATCTGTCACTTCGGCTATTATGTCATTTAGTACTCAATACTGTAGTTCATGGCAGCTTTCTTTGTCAAATACCTAACTCAAATCTATTTAGTGTTTCAGAGGCCCAAGTATTCCATCTATGGTAGTAGACACATTTGTGAATCACTTTGTTAGCAGTTTGTGTGCTATTTACTAAATGTAGGCATATCACTGACTTCATAAGTAATTAGGGTGAAAATTAAAGGTAGATGTAAAAAGTAGCCCCAAATGGATTCCCCATGTTTCCAGACATCTGAATTTTCGGTGGCTGCACAGACAGACAAACTTTTTCCAGCACTATTTTTAAGAAAGGAAAGCGCAGGGGACAGTGAAACTGCTGGCACAGATTGGCGGCAACATCTCAGTGCTCATTACCATGCTACCCTTTTCGCCACATCTGCTAAGTTTTAAAGCAGTGTGTGTCTGCTGGGAGACAGATAGTTAGTTTTATTTGATACTCTCCTCCTTGTAGTGCTTGTGTCTTCTTTTAATTCTAAGGCGATGGGTTTTATACCTTTATTAAGCGAAACGTTTAGCTCGTCTTCTTAGATGCATGCTGCCACACAGCTTGCATCTCAAGAAAATTGGTTTTGATATTGGGCAGAAATAAGTGAAATCTGTTTCTTCAGTGATATGAAATCCACAGAATTCTTAGGAGAAAGGCAAACTAGAATGGGATTCAATGTTAACGCTTCTTGTTCAAATTATCCTTCTGAGACCATGGAAATCAGTAAGGTGTCGTCAGCCATTAACTTCAACATCTTTTGAAACTGCTTTCAATTAAAGCATATGAAAGGCTGCATTTTGTGTGCATTAGAGTACTAAGGACAAGAGCTCAATATCAGGTAGTTACAGGCATAAGCAATCAAATTGCCTGCACAATCATTTCACTCTGAATTGCCATTCATACAGTATATACATTTGAATTATGCCATCATCAAATATGATATCCATTCACTCCATCATCATCCTTAGCTACCAACGCAACATATTAACCCTTCCTGTTGGAGCCTAATTATGGCTTTGTACTGGGAGTTCACAAGGCAAACAGCTTCTTTAGAAAAGTACCAACATAAACACACTCCACCCTATCCATTAACTTGCTCAGGCACGATGCAAGATCTGGTTGAATAACACAATAATTCCCTCTGCCACCAGCGCCAGCTCATGCCTCTCTTACACTTCCCCTCTCAACGCTCTTTCCTCTCATCTGTGATCGCTATCGCATCTTTGACATTAACTCTCTGTTTCAAAAGTATTCATGTTTCTCCTTTACTCACCTGCGCTAGCCTATTTTGCACAAGCACACACACACACACAACCCACTTCTTGACTCCTTTGATTATGTAGATATTTATTAATCATTGTAGCTATTCACAAACAGTAATAACTCAAAGTAAGTTAAGAAGGTATGAAATTTAAACTCTTTTTAATGTAGTGGGTTTTAGCCTGCCAAAAACCTAGAATAAATGGAGTCATATACAGATTCCTGCATCACACACCACTTTTTACTTGTACACAGGCTATCTAAACGTGTGCTCCTGTATGAGAGGGTGGCTAATTCTATTGTAATAGCATGGCTACCTTGTACTATAGGTTCTAGCCATCCAGTACCACTGGTTTTGCACCTCTTACTCCTCTGCTATACTTACTAAGCTGTCTGACTAATGGGCTCTTACAGTATTTCTGACTACGGCGGTGGCTGGCCTTTTCATAACTAAAGTATGGTAGTGCAGTATTTTTTTAACTCTGTCTATAAATGTTTTTCCTGCTGCATCTTCCTACTGTCAGAGATGGTTCATCGTTGCCATGCAGGGTCAGTGCCGGAAGGACTTTGGCTGAACAAATTTCCAGCCATATTCAGGTTGACGCCGGTTGAGTGGAGTCTGCTACTCAGCCGAAAATACAGCCACAGACAGGTACCGTGCAGTGGACTTTCGTTCAACTGTGGAACAACATAACACCTTCTCTGGTTCAGTTCTCTATCACTCTCTGTCTGTCTGTATCCGCTGTCTGTGTCTCTCTCTCTCTCTCTCTCTCTTCTCCTCTTGGTCTCTTTGCCAGAATTGTATATGATAAAATCAAACACCGCCCACACTAAATACACACACACCTACTAGCACCATACTGAGAAACAGTAGTGGGCAAGCACTTTCCTCTTCCGGCTGTTCTCCAGTACAGCCAGAGTCAAAATGCAGCCTTTCAAGTACTGAGTCTCCTCTGAGGACTTTCTGAAGTTCGTGTGAAAGGCGATGTACTTGCAAAGTGTCTGGTGAGACTACTTTCGGCACACAGGGGCAGCTAAGCCATATATCTCGATTAATTTGGTGTTTAACAAATGGCTTGGGCATATTTTCCAGATGTCTCAGATCCATGAAATCTGTCTCTTTCCTGATATTAATTAGCCAGCTGCGCAGCAGAGACAGTTTTAAATAAATACTAGCTGATCCACACTTTATAATTCTTCGTCAGTCTCCTACCGATACGTAATGCAATCAAATGGCACTGTAAATAAATAACTAGTTATTTATTATTATTCACTAAAATGGATCAACCCATCAATCTTTTAATATATTATAAATAAGATAATGTTTGATCATAATGATGCTTCAACTTACGGAATTTGACCCTAAACTTGTAATTGTTAGCAGTGATAAATCGCTGTAACTTTTAGTGATATAGTGTAAACAAGAGTAAATGCAGAATAAATAATAAAATTTATAGATACAAACTTTCTTTGCTGAAAACTCCAACATATGTAGAGGTTTTCACACACATATCCTGTAACTGTACGAACTCTACAAAGTTCAGCATGCAGATGAAATAAGTGTGTGATCTTTATGTCTGAGCTCTACAGAATGTTTCGATTGTCTTTTAAGTTCATGGCGTATTTGTTCACGTCGTTATAAGCGATTCACTGTCTCTGCATCATTTTCTAACAGATACAGCGGCGCTAATAAACAAGTATGATAAACACTGTCTTGTCTCCTAAAGCCAGATGCCTTAACCAAAATGTTTTGTTGCCTAAACCTGACCACGGAAGGACTAGCGTCTCAAAGTGTACTCAGAAACCGTGAATTTCTAGGACACAGGGGTGGATAAAGTAATCATGATAAGCATATAAAAGGACCAGACATTTCCTCAAGGCTGGGTGGAACCAAAGAGCCCACATCAGTGACTGATACCATGTCGATGTTTTATTGTTCTATCTGACATTCATTAACGCCTCCTGCATCAAACTTCTCTTTCTAGGTCGAGATGAACTACCAGTAAAATGAATGAAGGTGTTTTTGGCAATCCATAAAATGCTCCCATATGTTTTTAAACCATTTACCTTTATAATACAGCATGAAAATGATAAAATAAGAGGAAAACAACGATGATAAAGAAACAATAGAATAAAAATAAGTCACTGCTAAAATGACATATTGAATAACCTTATAGTATTATGATGGCTCACGACCACCGTAAACTCTATTTTAATTAGGGGTCAACAGAATGTTTTCTTTCTTATTGTTTCTTTTCATGCACATTTTTCTTCTTCAGCTTCATTCTTGGAGGTTTCTTCTAGGATTATCTATATGTGAACTACTAATCATTTCCTTTCATTAGCTTTCTGTTGTGCTTTAAATAAGCCGAAAATTAACGCTGAGAAGCCAAAAGTTTCTAGAAACACACATTTCCATAGTGAGCACAATAGTAAATAAAACATTAAAATACTATTTTTTTCTATTGATGACTGGCAAAATACCTGAAAGCACTATACTATTGATTCATCCGCTGCTATTAGTGAAAATGATGGGGATTTGGAAAATGTGAAATCGCCCAAAATAAGGTGGATCTTGAGACTCACAAACACTGCAGGCAGTGTGTTACAACATATCTTGACAATACATATGGGACATGTAGAGACTTAGTTATGGGTGCACGGAAAGAAGTTAGGTTTTACAGTTTTATACACTGGTACCTTCTCCTCTGGTGTACTGTGTGTGTGTGTTTCTTATTGCTAAATAGGCTAAACAAATAAACGCTAAAGTAAAACCACTGTATTTAGGTGTCTAATAGATGTCTTTATTTGCAGTATAGGAGGTCCAATCTGACACTTGTGGGTACACCATACTAATACTGGATCTGACCTCCCTTTGCTTAGAACAGCCTGGTGCATGCATGGTTTCATAAAATGTTAGAGCATTGCTAAATTCAGTCTCCCCCATGTATTATGACTGCATCACACATAGTTCCTGATCAGGTTGTCAGCTGCACTTTCGTACTGCCAATCTCCTGACTACACATTCTACTGGGTTCAAATCCTGGTGACTGGAGACACTAGAATTCACTGTTGTTTCCGAAAACCAGTTTGGAACTTCATTTTTGCTGTGTTATGATACATTCTATTACTGGAAGTATCATTAGAGATGGTAAATTGGCAGCCGCAAAGGGACTCACCAGTCAGCAACAATTCTCAAATGGGCTGTAGACTTCCATTGATATTAAGGGACCCTAAGTGTGCAGCATTCCCATCATTACCACACCACCACAACAGCCTGGACTGTTGACACAAAAGCAGCGTCAACAACAGCACCGGTGCAGCCCTACCATCTGCGTGCCTGAACGAAGTCAGATTCATCAGACCAGGCTATGTTTCCCAGTGCTAAGTGTCCAGTTTGACGACCTGTACCTGTAACCTCAAATTTCTGTTCTTGGCTCAACAGCAGTGGAACTGACATGCGTGCTTCCTGCCATGCCACGGTCGGTGCTGGGTTTGGCTGGTAACCACTGCCACCGTACCATTATATCATAAAAATGGTGCCCTTCTTTTGTTGTTTTTCTTTTGATTATTGACCTTTATGATGGGGCAGGAGGTGGAGCAGTATTTGATTGTACTGTGCACGCGGCAATGAATTGATCTAGATCCGCTGCTATCTGCCTAAAGCTGAACATGGTGTGCATTCTGAGATGCTTCACAGCTGTAAGGTACTACACAGCGCGAAAATGGTTATCTTAGTCTTTCAGTTATCTCAGCCAGTCTGACCATCCCTCAGCCTCCTCTCGCAAACATTTCATGCAGATTGCTGCTCACAGATATTTGTTTGCCATATTCACAAATCGCTCAGGGCTATGGACCAAAGCCAGCTATCCGACTGTCCATACCGCTATAAAGTCACAGGGTGCATTTTATCTAATTGATGTTTGATGTGAACATTAGCTAAGCGTTACCATGACTTTTCCTCTTCAACTCCATTGGATAATTGCGCCAGACCAAACATAGGCTGGGTGTTAATAAAGGTTTGCTGGGTATGCCAAATTAAATCTACCTCTACAGCACCGGCAGGCCAACTTGACTCTGGCGAAATATAATCCGTTCTGGTATTTGAACCGTTTAAAGCCTCCAGGCACAAAATACTTCTTGTTCCTAGATGAAAATTTTAACATACAGGTTGTTCAGAGTGTATTCCACTGCAGGGCACAGGTGCTCCGACATACCTGAACCAGTACAAGCTTTGACAATTAAATCAGCATGCAGGAGGTGTGTGAGTGCGTGTGTGTGTGTTTGAGTGTCTGCGGTAGTATGCGTGTGTTTAGCCATCTTTGTGTATTTCATTGTTTCATTTGAATTTCTGATTCACTCGTCCTGCATGACTGTTTATACAGATATGAACTTTTAGGTGTGTGTGTGTCGTGTGTGTGCGCTTTGTTTTATGTTTTGTTTTTTTTGGAGGGCGTGGGTAGACAAACGAAGAGATAATGTGTATTTCTTTTCAAAAACTGACCTGGTAAAGGTGTATGATTGGTTTGATCTGGGTGTTAACGTTCGTATCGTCACTAATTTCAAAATGGACATACTCTGATAATATGCAGGAGAAAGAACATACGGTCTAAGTGCTGCAAATACAAAGCTGGTCTAGTACACACACCTGTACAATACCTATAAAGGGGGAAAAATCAAGCCAGTATCTTCTAGAAGGAAGGTTTGGATTCATTTGGATCAACCATCTCCTAGAATGTGGAGCTTAAATAGTTAGTAAAAATATATACTGATTTGAGGGCACTATTGTCAGGTTTTAGGTAATAACACTGCACTAGCGGGAGGACACTCATGTTTTTTCTGAAAATAAAATCTGCTGCAGTTATTGACAATCAGTCTTTATCTGTTTTCCTACGGTTTCTTCTAAAACTGCGTATAGCTCAGTTATGAAACAAGTGCCTCCTGCTTGCAAAGCCAATCCTAAAATAACAGAAAGATTCTCCTCCAGCAGACACAGAGCAACAACATACGTTCATTTGGAGTCTATTTCAGCCCGCCTATAAATGGTAATATTTACCTCTTTATTTAAACTGTTTTGGTTCAATGCTCCTTTGGAAATATCTGTCTTTAACACTAAATACCCATGCTGCAGTTATTGTTAACTCTCTGTCTATCATTTGACAAACAGCATAAAGTTGGTTATCGGACCTTTTTGGCAAGGACAACTGCTGCATCTCTGGAGACAGAACGGTGAGGCGGGTAAAATAGCTGTAAACCAAAACAATGGTAAAGGGCTAAAAATCAGCGGTGATAAGGTCAGGTCCTTTCTGTCTGTTTGGCGTCATTGTTAATAAAAATAATATTGACTAGAGCTTTAAAATGAATAATGCATGTAGGTGGCTAACACTGAGACCATTGGAACATTTTCCTTACAAATAATAACGCCTTGGAGATAAAACTGGTAAGATTAGCTTTGTGGGCTTTTATTCTCAGATCTGATTTTGAATCAAATTATAGTTTCCAAGGTCAAATGGGATTTATATTCCTCAATTTCCTACACCCAAGAATAATAGTTCAATGCTTCATAGTAAAAGATAGATTCCTTTCCTTCATTTATGAACCGGGACATTGAGAGGAAGATATTTCTCTCAGAATACGTTGTCTATTACTTCAAATGGATTTGTCTTTGTCTCTACAGTGGAAAGATTATGTGCGCACACCTGACGGTTAACTTAGCACATACTGCAGGGACCTTAGAGGAAGATGGGATGAGGCAGCATGAGTGAGAGAGACAGAAGAAAAGAGAGAGAGGCAGCCTACTTGAGAGGAGAAGGAGGTCAATCCTTTCCGTAATGTAGACCTGTGGTGGTGTGCCACAGGCCGTCAGTGGTTTAATCCTCAGCCTCCTGGATCCACATGGACTCTACTGTATACTGGAGTATCTCTGGTTCACCCACCACCCTGCCCCTTTCAGCCATAAGGTAGTAACATGCTCATATTACAGGTAGGGCCTCCTCATGAGCAGGCCATTAAAATACATTCCTTGGAGAAAAACGCGGTATAGTTAGGTATATTAACATAGTGTTCCTTATTAGCAGTATGACTTTTCTGCTAAACAATCTACTAAACAGGCCTATAGCAAATTTAAGGATTAGTCTGAAAGCCTCAAACTGTAATATATATTTTGTGTGCTACTGCAGAATATATCCAGCCCCTCTGTGTAACTGGGTGCATTTTCAAATACGATGTTCTAGAATTGTTCAGTGAGCAATCACAATTCAACAGACACATTTTAGTGCTTGGGGGTTACTCTCTTTCTTTCTGTCTCCTTTCTTTGGGGTCCTTGAGACAGTCTAAGGAGGTATGTTACCTCCTGCAGGCGAGAGGGGGTCTTCTCCGCCACCCATTCTCCACATACCTGCCCTGTTTGCAGATGAGAGATGTCGCATGTTTTTGTGTGTGTGTGTGTGTATAATGTGCCTGGGCATGTCTATCCCAGCTTTCAGCATCGGCTAAAGGTGCAGTAGGTCGTTGCTTTGAGGTCTTCAAGGGTGGATGTGTGCACCCAGGTGGGCGAGCACGCACAAGATAAATTCAGTCTTCTACAGCGGGAAGAGTGTCATAACAAATGCAATTCACAGAGGCTGAAACTCTGTAGTTTCAACAATCCTACGTCCATGAAGGAATATGCTGACCTTGCACTGTGTGCAATACCACTGCTCATCTGGTTGCAAAATCTCTCCCAGAATCCAGCGTAAGTGCTTTGTGGCCAATTGGTGTGAAGTTCGGCAATACCACTGCTGCAGTAGTCTCAGGTTTCGCACACACAAGATTGTGCCCACAAATTCAGCCATCACAGAGGCTGTTTACACCCCCATCCTTATTAACTGCACAACTACTTTGAACATGCAAGATAAGTTGGAAAGTAGGAGGTGCAGAAGTGGAATAACCGCAGCAACAGCCACCCTTTTCTAGCACGCGCCGACTAAATGTCTAACATATATGAAAATAAATTATAGAAGGGTCCGTGATTGAAAGAAAGGTTTCAAAAGTAGGTTGTTATTATTCAGCTGAGATATGCATTATAATCGCCACCTTTGATTAATAAATCATTGTCAATTTCTTCAGTTTAAAACCAAATCTGTACCATCTCATATTATATATGCTTTCATGCATTGTTGGTTTTGAATACAATACTTTAATTCCAATGAAGTCTTAAATCATTACGTATCATGTTTCCCAGCGAAAAATATCCTGGTCCCATCTCAGTAGCCGGCGGGCGTACTGAATCGCGTGACAGCGTTACAATGCTAGAATGATAAATCCCGTGGTGGAAGTCACACGGCGCTACAAACCAATACAGCAGATTAGCTACGCCTCAATGGGCATCGCGCCGCCGAGCTTTCCCGAGAGAGACACATGCGCAATGCGCCGAAGCTGCTGTGGAACACACGCCAAATCAACAGGCATAAATCCATAATTTCCCTTATGTCGCTTGTATTTATGTTTCACTACC